>APFE031362561.1:4394-168078 GCA_000404065.3 Pinus taeda | reverse complement strand
GTTGTTAAACAAAAATTAAAAATAATCATCATTAAACTAATGGTGATCAAAATTATTTTTAAACCATAAATCATTAATTAAGAAAAAAAAAATAAACTACTTTTAATTTTCAAAACTAGGAAATTTAATAATTCAAAAAATAAAATTTACTAATTTTATTAACCAAATAAATTACAAAATATAAGCATGCAGGAAAGTTAGGACACTAAATTTTTTATTAACTAACTTTCCAATAAAATATAAAATACTAAAAATTAAACTTTATATACTTAAAAAGTGAGAGATGATCTGATATCTTATAAATAGAAGTTTAGTTCCTTACCTTACGCCCAATACATGCTAACCTTTTCACAAGTCCTTTAATCTTTTCACAAGTCGTTGAAGCATATTGTGATCGTCCTAAATTCCATGTCTGAGAACTGAAATTTGTCTGAGCTTAATTTTGTGGTGATGGCCGATAGATTGTCTGAACTGCCCGACAGCCTCCTTTCCCTTATCCTCTCCAAACTCCCCATTGCAGACGCAGTCGGATGTTCCATTCTCTCTAAACGATGGCGCTTCCTTTACACAGAAATGCCCCACCTTCTCCTCTCCCCTGCTCTTCTTATACCAACGCGTCTCCTGCCTCCCGGACGTCTTCTCGAACCTTCCCTCCCCTCAATGTTGGAGCTGGAAATGAGAATATCCGACATATTGCGGTTGCATTCGTCGGATCTGGACACCTTTTCACTCTCCCCTAACCTTGCTGACCCATGGAATCCTTATACCGATCCGGAGGTCTGGAATTATAGTAGCGCAATACTACGGGAATGGCTGGAGTACGTTGCCAGAAAGAATGTGCAACGCCTCTTTCTCAAACGGTCTTCCAGATATGGTCTCGTCGCCGTCCCACCGCCGGCCCTTTTCTCATGCAGTCGCCTCACTACCCTCACGCTCTGCAATTATAATCTCACCGATTTTCCAACTGATTTCCTTGGATTCAGGCATCTAACTGAGTGCACCCTTGTCCATGTCAATACAAGAGATGAATCTTTAGCCCGTTTTCTTTCACTTTGCCCTCTTCTTCAAAAGTTCAACTTAGAGCGTTGTGTTGGCCTGCAAAGGCCTGTCATCTCAGCTCTCAACCTTACATATTTAACTGTAGTTGGTTGTCACGAGGAGGGATTGACAGTGAATTGCCCTAACCTTAAAACTCTGAAAGCTTTCACAGAAGACCTGAAAGTCAATGGAATGAGATTTGAAGAGCTGTCCCCATCAATTACAGGACTCGAAATGGAGGGCGGAAGTAATTTAATTGGGTTATCGTTGGATTCACTGTGGTCTGGAGCATGGACTCTCACCACGAACAGATTTCTTGAAATAATGGGAACGTTGGGATCACTGAAAGTGCTTGACATCGATCTTGTTTCTCTGGCCAACTGTACTGTCGTTCCTCTCTTCAACTTGTTGTCGAGGCTTCCTAATCTGGAGCGTTTGCGCCTGTTCGGGCGCGTAATTTTGGTAAGAGAATAACTCCTCTTCCTTTGACCAACACTATTCTTTAAATATTTATGCGCTACTCTAACTGGCTACGATTTTTACCTTGTAAAGCAGGAGGAGGCTGAGAGAGATCCCACCCCGCCATTTTTAATGTCTCCACTGCCGAATCTTCAATCAGTAGAGATAGAGATCAACGAATATGATGAGAGGAACATGGAGCTTCGTTTGTTGGGGTGCCTTGTTCAAATAGCCCCCGCGCTCAAGGAAGTCAAACTCTGGTCTGCAAGCAAGCAGCGCAACTTATTTTTGGAAATGGCAGTCATTGAAGAAAAGTCGTGATGAAGACAATATCACTGAAACCAGATGTGAATTCAATATTTTTTTTTGATATTTTTTTTTTTCATTTTTTGTTAACATATTACCAAATATTTCTTTCGTGAGTTAAAAACTCTATGGCGTTAGCCAAATATGCATGTAATTTCTACTTAATTTGTATCTAAAGAGCGTTTGCTCCAGACTATAAGATCGTCAAATTGGGAAAAAAAATGTTTGGATTTTATACCTAAACAAATAAAATAATTGATATATTAGGTTTAAATTTTTAATGTATTTTTTAATTTATTATTTGAAAAATTAAAATATAGATATGGTTCATATAGGCTCATAATATTATTTGTATATAAACTGTTGGATTCAATTTCAAAGCTTCAGTCTTCACAGATATTGAAAATGGATAGTTGTTCAAATTTTATTGAGTTGATGATTGACTTTGGATTGATATTGAAAATCGATAGTTGTTCACATTTTATTGAGTCGATGATTGACTTCAGATGGTTGAGTTCTCGAGAAGAATTCTTGGTTACAATTAAATACAGGTAGAGAAATTAGTGAATTTATCAAATTGTAGGAGAATTTTAAATCTCCCATCCCAACTTACGAAGCTAAGTGGCCTTGTTAAATTAGAATTAAATAGCTGTCATAGCCTAAAGGGTATTCTATAAAGTGTAGGACAGTTGAAGTTATTGTTAATTTTGGATCTGGAAGTGTGTATTACAAAACCTATTGATAAATATAAAATAAAAAAATAAATATTACAAAAATAATAATAAATTAATTATTATTGTATTATGGTTGGATAGTCATAATCATTTTAACTATTATTAATTTAAATAATTTAATTAAATAATAATACTAAATAATATTGTTACTAAAGATATTTTATTAATTAAAAATTAATAAGATATTAATAATAAATAATGATTATTAAAGAAACATTAAGACAGGAGGAGGAAAGCCAAAGTTTTCAAAAAAGTAAAGAGGAATCAAGAGCCTTCAAAACCCTGCGAAACAATGATAAAATTGTGGTTCTTAAGGCAGATAAGGGAGGAGAAGCGGTAGTCTTGGATAAAGAAGACTATGTATGCAAAATGAATGAACACCTCAAGTGTGGGAGCTATAAGAAACTAACCAATAATCCCATCCCCAAGATTATGAAAGAAGTGAAAAAGACAATTCTAGAGTCCAACCTTGAGGATAAGTTAAAAAAGAAATTGATCCCCTCTTGCGAAACCATCCCCAGAATTTACGGGTTACCAAAAATTCATAAAGAAGGAGTTCCTCTTAGACCAATAGTCAATACCATTGGGTTGCCAACCTATGAGCTCGCTAAATATGTTGCAAAAATCCTTAAGCCACTTGTCGGAAACACTGTTTTTTTCATAAAGGACTCCCATGACTTTGTGAATCTTATTAAAAAAGAGAAGCTGGAACGTGATGACATCCTTGTTAGTTTTGACGTAGTGTCTCTATTCACCAAGATTCCTCTTGATGAAGCCATTCAGGTTATAAAAGATGTTACTGATCCAAGGACTGCAAGATTGGCCGTAATCTGCTTGCGATCAACAGTTTTCACCTTCCAAGGAGTTTATTATGAGTAGACATCTGGAGTGGCAATGGGATCCCCCCTTTCGCCAATCGTGGCCAACTTATACATGGAATACTTTGAAAAGAAGGCCATGGAATCTTACCCTTTAAAGCCAGCATGGTGGAAGCGATTCGTGGATGATACCAATATAAAATGGACTCATGGTAAAGCAGAACTTGAAAAGTTTTTTATTCACCTAAATTCCATCTCTTCAGAAATAAAATTCAGTATGGAGCTTGAAGAAAACATGAGCATCCCTTTTTTGGACGTTCTCATCATGAGGAAAGAGGACGACTCCCTTGGGCATAAGGTTTTTAGAAAGTCAACCCATACTGAAAACTACCTCCACGTTGAGTCCCACCATCACCCGGCCCAAAAATTTGGTGTTATAAACACTCTGGCTATCAGGGCCCTTCGAATTTGTGATGTTGATCATCTTAATGAAGAAAAGAAGCATTTAGTCTCAACTTTTAAGAGTTTAGGCTACAAAGAAAATGAGATAAAAAGGGCAATAAGGAAAGTAGAGAAAAAGATGGTATTTCATGAACCTAAGGCCCATGATCAACGTCAGGGTGGTAGGGTTTTTCTACCTTATATTCTTGGAGTCACTGACAAGATTGCTAAAATCCTAAGGAAGAAAAACATAAGCACACAATTCTCCGCCCCTGGAACTATTAGACAAAGTATGAGATCTGTCAAGGATAGTATTGATAAACATCAACTTAAAGGAGTCTATAAAATAGATTGCTCCTGTGGAAAGAGCTACATTGGTGAAACAGGTCGCTCCTTGCAGACCAGACTCAAAGAACATGGAGCCGATATTAAGAAAGAAAGATCTCGTACTTCATCCCTCGCAGAACACTCATCAAAAACTAAACACCAGGTCTGTTTGGAAAGCACTTCAATTATCGCTAGGGAAGATCATCATAATAGGCGAAAGATCAGAGAAGCTCTTGAAATTATCAAGCACCCTCATAATATCAACAGAGACAATGGTATGGAAATTAGTGGAAGCTGGCTTCCCCTAATCAAATTAATTAAAAAGTCACCAACCCCTCTTAGTTAAAGGCCCGCCCCCCTTCTAATCCCTTTAAGTCAGTAACCTAGCTTTTAATAATTTATAATAATAATAAATAAAAGGTTCTTAATTAACCCTAGTAATTATAAGATTAACTATTAACCTTGAATTATATATATTTATCACATATAATAATAAATAGAATAATAAAAATATAAGTAAATAAATAATTAAAATAAAATAATTAATTAAACCAAAAATTACTAATGTTTATATATGAATTATATATATATATCTATATATATATATATATATATATATATATATTAATTATTAATTATTAAATATTAATAATGAAACAATAATGTTTATTAATAAAATATGTTTATAAACAATCTATAATACTTTATCTAATAATTTATATATTATCAAAGCTTATTATTAGTATTTATTATTTTGATAAAAAATATATATTCTTATCATTAAATAAATATTATTTATACTAATTATTATTAATTATAATATAAAAATTAATCATTATTATTATTAATATTTACATCTAAATATCAGGAAAATAAAATTAAAAAAATATATATATTATGATATATCTAATTTATATCAATTTAAAAACAATATTATAACAATTTTATTAATATAACAAAAATTATTTATTCTTATTAAGAATTACAAAAAAAATTATTGTTATTAATAAATATAATAATATTAATAGGTATAACAAATAAAATTGTATGAATATTAATAATATGAATTAAAAAAAAAATTAATTAAAAATTAAAATTAAAATTTAGTTAAAATAAATAAAAAGAAAATTGGCCAACTTCTCATAAAATATGACAGCCGACCTTCTTCTTAAAAAAAATTCTTCCTCTTTACTATTTATCCCTCATAAACTGCTCTTCTTCTATCAAAGCATTCATTTGGTCCTGATGATGGATCCCGGTTGGGATTCGAAACGTTGGCATAAAATGGTTCTTACTGTGGATTCTCCGGTAAACAAATCAGAAGAAATAAACCACAGAGGTCTAAAATCCATTAATATTAAATATTAAACGAATATTGCGATGTTGGATTATGGGAGATCATGATTATAAATTAAGGGATTTATATTAAATGAAAGAATTTATATTAATAATAATTAATAATGTCCATTTTTAAGGTCACAACCAAGCGAGACACCAAATTGGTGTATGAGACCCCCTTGTTTGGGGGACAAGGGACCCACCTCTGCGCAGTGATTGGATTGGTAAGTCTACAAAGGCATACATACTCTATCCCCCTCTAGTTTTGAACTTGTGATCTCTTGGGAGGAAACAAATGCTCTTAACCATTAAGCTCACTCAAATAAACCCTATGATAATATTACACCCTAGGAAAATGAACCCTTATATTAATATTATAAATCCCATGGAATAATAAATAGAAGACATTAATACTAAAAACCCAATGCATTATAAACCCAAGGGACTAATATTAAACCCAAGGGATTAATATTATAAACCCTCGGTATATAAACCCTAAGATAAATATTACAAACCCTAAAACAAACATGGCTGACCATGTGTTACCATGGTTGATTTTCATATTGAGACAATATTTGTGACAATTTGCCATTGGACAATGGTTGCGCATGGTTAACCAAGATTATAAACCCAAGGGATTTATATTAATCCTAGGATTAATATTACAGACCTAATGAATAATACAGCTTGAGTGGGTCTAATGGTTAAGAGCATGTGTTTCCTTCTAAGAGGTCACAGGTTCAAAACTAGAGGGGGATAGAATATGTATGCCTTCATAGACTTAGCAGTCAAATCGTTGCACAAACGTGGGTCCGTTGTTGCACAAACAAGGGGATCTCATGCACCAATTTGGTGTTTGGCTTGGTCATGACCTTAAAATTCGATAATAATAATAATATCATACCCTAGGAATATGACCCCAAGGGATTGATACTATAAATCCATGGGATTAATTTTAAAACCCCAGGGTATTATAAACTGAAGGAAATAATATTAAATGCAACAGATTAATATTATATACCCAAGGTATATAAAACCCAAGATAAATATTATATACCGAAGGGAATAAAAACCCAAGGGATTAATACTAAAAGCCCAGGAGAGTATAAATCCAAGGCATAAATATTATAAACCAAAGGTATATAATCCCTTAGATAAATATTATAAAACCTAAAATAAACATGCTTGATCATGACTGAATTTCATATTGACATAATGTTTGTCACACTGTAACATTGGACTATGGTTGACCATGATTGATTTTCGCATTAAGAGAACCTTTGTGACAATGTGATGTTGATAATGACTGACCATGGTTCACCATGGCATATTTTTATATTGAGATAATCTTTGTCACAATGTGACATCAGACCATGGATGTCAGAATGTGACATTGGACCAAGAGACAATCTTTGTTACATTGTCATAATTGTTCACCAAGGTTCATTTTCATATAGAGACAATCTTTGTCACAATGCAACGTTGGAACATGGCTGACCAGGGGCGAGTTTCATATTGAGACAATCCTTATCACAATGCGACATTGGACCATGGTTCACCATGATTGATTTTAATTTCGAGAAAATCTTTGTTTGAATATGACGTTGGACTATGGTTCACCATGATTTATTTTAATGTTGAGAGAATCTTTGTTTGAATGTGACAATGGAGCATGGTTGATTTTCATATTGAGACAATCCTCTCCAAGGTATTATAAACCCAAGGAAATAATATTAAACCCAAGGGATTAATCTTGTACACCCAAGGTATATAACCCCCAAGATATATATAATAAACTCAAGGGAATAATAAACCCAAGAGATTAGTACTAAAAACTAAAGGGATTATATGTTGGGTGTGTGTTATATTCTTTCCACAATTAGACCCATGCATAGGAGGGGTAAGAGCTAGTCATGTTTGTTGTGTCGAGTGTAGCAGAGGAAGGGGCAGCCCCCCTTGTCAAGGGATTTGAGGGGGGCGGTAGCCCACCTCTACGGGGTCTGGGGAAACACCTCAAGGAAATTTTTTTGGACCCTATATTAGGTGGGTGAACCTACCTATGGTTTATGCAGATGGTTTTGGGCATGATGCTTTTCTGTCCATGGTATTTTTTGTAGATCTCGTCAAGGGAACTACGGTTAAGTTCTGATCTAGGGTTAATGCATTTGGGTAATGGATTCTTCGGCATGTATATATATTTATTATAACAATTGAAGGAATATAATGAAAAATCAATATAGCAGTCTCGGTTTTGGGATCCAGGGGAAAATATTTGTGTATATTCATTTTATGTTTTTAGAATGTGTATATAGGTAATTTTTGTATAGGGTTAAAACCTACATTTGGTATCAGAGCGGTTTTGGCTTCCAAGGGATGCCATTGCTGCTGAGGGGTTTTTCTCGGGCTTGTGGTAGACCTTGTTCAGTGGGAGATCTGTGGGATTGATTTTTGTGGTGAAAGAATATGACAAGCAGTGGAAAGATAAAGATTGATAAATTTAATGGTGAGAGTTTTGAGATGTGTTAACTCAAGATGGAGGGTCTATTATTAGATAAAGATTAGTGTATCATGGTAGATCTAGGTACTAAGCCAACGACAATATCTGATGAAGATTGGAAGAAGTTGGATTAGAAGGAAAAGAGCACAATATGATTGTGTGTCTCAGATTCAATATTGTTGAATGTATTAGGGGAATATTTGGTGAAGGATTTGTGGGACAAGTCATGGAATTTGTACCAATTTAAGTCTCTAGTGAATAAACCGTTCCTACAGAAAATGTTGTATAACCTAAGGATGAAGGATGGAGACTCAGTGACAGAGCATCTAAACGTCTTTAATATTGTGGTAAGCCAATTATTATTTGTTGATATAAAAATTTCATATAAAGATAAGTGCATCATTTTGTTGTGTTCTATATCAGAGTCATGAGATAGTTTGGTTGTTGCAATAGGTAGCAATGTGATTGCCTTGGATTTTGATGAAATAGTCTCATCCTTGTTGTCGAAGGAGATGAGACAGAAAAATATGGAGGGCCAAAATGGTGATGTCTTGTATGTACGAGGGCAGTCCCAAAACAGAAGCAAAAATAGATCCTTGAGTGAGAGATCTAAATCTAGAGGGAGATCTAAATCTCCAGGAAAACGTGTAAAGGTGTGTTGGAAATGCTAAAATGTTAGACACTTCAAAAAGGACTATAGATCTAAAGCTCGTGTGAAAAGAAAGGGATCTGATGATGCTCCTTTTACACAGAAAAAAACCACCTTAGATGAAGGTGGGGACGTGTACTTGGTTTCTTATTCAAGTACACATGTATACCATGAGGCATGGTTGATTGACTGAGGTGCATCTTTTCACTTCACTCCCCATAGGGAGTGGTTTTGAGAGTATAATAAACATGATGATGGGGATGTCTTCTTATGGGATGAGAGGAAGTCTAGAATCATTGGTCGTGGAAAATTCAAGTTGAACTTGCAAGGTGGAAGGATTAGAACACTTCTGGGTGTTCTACATATTCCTGCATTGGCCAAAAATATGATTTATATAAGCATGATGGATTCTGTAGGTGTAAAAGTAGTGTTCAAGAAAGATACCTACAAGATGGTTTGTGGAGCATTGGTATTGATGCAGGGAGTTCAAATTGGAACTCTGTACAAGCTTTAGGTTAGCACTATTATTGATGGGCGCAACAGTTCTGTGGTTCCTGAATGTGGAGTAGAAAATGTAGTGGTCTCTTGAGAAAAGACCATGATATGGCAACAAAGGCTTGGACATAATGGAGAGGAGGACCTTCAAAAACTTCATGGTAATGGTATGGTAGAAGGTATGTCTAATTTCTCTTTGGATTTTATTTCTGTGAAACTCGTGTATATGGGAATTAGAATCGGGTGAGTTTCCCCATTGGTGCTAAGAGGGAAAAATAGATATTAGAGCTTGTGCATAGTGATGTGTTTGGACTTGTGTTGATTCCATCACTGTATAAGTCTGTTTACTATGTATCATTTCTAGATGACTTCTCAAGGAATACATGGATATATTTCCTCAACAAGAAATCTGAAGTCTTTGACAGATTTAAAGAATTTAAGTCTCTGGCGGAAAACCAAACAGAGAAAAAGATAAAAGTGCTAAGGACAGATAATGGTGGAGTGTTTTGCAAGAAGGAATTTGAAGAGTCTTGTAAGAAGTGTGGTATAGTAGGACAAAATACTACTCCAAACACACCTTGAAAAAATGGAGTTGTAGAAAGAATGAACATGGTGTTGATTGAAAAGACAAGAAGCATCCTTAGTGGTGTCAGGTTGGGTTAGGAATTCTGGGTAGAGGCGATGGAGACTGCATGTTACCTGGTCAATAGATCACCTTCATCAGCATTGGAGGATAAGACTCCATAAGAGGTATGGATTAGTAAGAAACCATCTTTTCACATCTGAGGGTATTTGGGTGTGATCCATATGTACATGTTCCAAAGAAGAAAAGAACCAACTTGGATAGTAAATCTGAATGGTGCATATTTATTAGGTATAAGGATGGTTTAAAAGGTTATAAGATTTGGAACCCAGGAACAAGGAAGGTTGTGTACAACTGTGATGTGGTGTTTAGGGAGGTGAAAGATGTTATTAAACATGAAGTCCTATCAAAGGAGCCTGAGAAGATAGTGTTTGAGAAAAAGGAGGAGGAATTAGACTCTGTAATAGAAGGGGAATCAGAAGATGTAGAGTCACAAACTCCAACTATGAGAAGACCAGTTAGAGAAAGAAGACAGCTAGAAAGGTATAGTCTAGATGATTTTTTTTCAAAATTTACTTTATCTGTTACTGATAATGATCCCAAAATTGTCAGGGAAGCAATAGATTTAGAGGATGGAAAAGTATTGAAAGAGGCCATGGTTGATGAAATGGCATCTTTGCACAAAAATGAGGCTTGGGATCTAGTGGAGTTATCGGCTGGAAGGAAACCCATTGGCAGCGAATGGGTGTTTAAGAAGAAGATTAATGTAGAAGGCAAGGTGGAGAAATATAAATCTCGGTTGGTAGCAAAAGGTTATTCCCAAGTGTCGGGAATTGATTTTGGTGATATCTTTTTTCTCCTATTTCTATGGTAGCTTCTATTAAATTACTTTTATCTCTTCTTATCACTTTTGATTTTGAGGTAGAATAAATGGATGTGAATACATCATTTCTTCATGGGAATCTAGAAGAAGAGATCTACATGAAGCAACCTGAAGGCTTTGCAATGAAGGGTAAGAAAGAACTAGCATGTAGGTTAAAAAAGTCTTTGTATGGGTTAAAATAGTCACCAAGGATGTGATATCATAAATTTGATACATATATACGAGGACTTAGCTTCACCAGAAGAACATTAGATCATTGTGTGTATCTTAAATTAATTAGCAACCATTTTATTTATTTGGTCTTGTATGTTGATGATATGTCAGTGATTGGAAATAACAAAGAAATTATCTAGGAATTGAAGACCCAATTGTCCTCCAAATTCGACATGAAAAATATTGGTGTGGCAAACTATATTTTGGGCATGGAAATGGAAAGAGATCGGGTAGAAAAGAAGCTTTGGTAAACGAGAGGAAGTATGTTGAGACAATATTGCAGAGGTTTAATATCCAGGATACTAAACGGATGAATGTTCCTATTCCCTGTTGGTGTGAAAATATCTACTGAACATTGTCCCAAGACATAAGAAGAGGAAAAGGACATGTCCCATGTTCCATACACAAGTGCAGTCAGTAGCATGATGTACACAATGGTATTTACTAGACCATACATTGCACATGCAGTGGGAGTATTAAGCAGGTTTATGTCAAAACCAGGGAAAGAGCAGTAGACAACAATGTAGTGGGTTTTTAGGTATTTGTGTGGCACTAGTGATTATGGCCTATGCTAGCGAGGAAGACCAGGATTGGACAAAGTTTTATATATCCACGTATTTGTTGATGCAAACTGGCCTAGAGATCTTGATAACAAAATATCTACAAGTGGGTATGCATTTAACCTATTTGGAGGTGCAGTCAGTTGGATGAGAAAGACATAATCTATAGTAGAAGTTGCAACTACAGAGGCAGAATACATGGAAGCCACTCATGCAAGTAAGGAAGCAGTTTGGTTGTAGATATTGTGTTCAAATATGGGTTTAGTACATTGATCTATAAGGATAGATTGTGACAACCAAAGTGTAATTTTCTTGGCAAAGAATCCTGCTTATCATTCAAATAAAAAGCACATTGATGTTCAATATCACTTTATAAGGGATATGGTTGAGGACAAAAATGTGTAGCTGGAAAAGGTGGACACTTTCAAGAATATTGAAAATGCATTGAAACATTCTGTGAGCACTGAGAAGTTCTCTTATTGTAGAGAAAAAAAGGACATTACAGAGCTATACCAATGACTAAGCTCTCTTGTGGCCCACTATGAAAGGAAAAAAACATGTGAGAGAATGTTAGGTGTGTGTTATATTCTTTCCATGACTAGCCCCACACACAAGGGGGTCACAGGGGCCACAATGAACAAGGCCAATAAGAAAAGAGCCAATGCTTAATATGACAAGTCTCTCAGACCTAGGGTTTTTTTCTGAAAGTGAGCTTGTCTTTGTCTATGAGCAAGAATAAGACACCTTTGGATAAGAAAATTCAAACCTATGTGGTACGTTCCTTTCACTCTCAAAAGGGTCTTGAAGAAGGGTGCTTATGAATTGATTAATTTTGAAGGGAATGTGTTGTCGAAGCCTAGAAATGGGCTCTATATTAAGAACTCCCCTGCCTAGGTTCTTACCTAACATCTTCTTTCTTTTGTAAATATTGTACATAATTTTAGTTTATGTCTATAGCTGTTTTGGTGATGATGGAGTTTTTGATATTCTTTGGAAGGTTTCGATGGGTGATTCAATGTACCTAGGATTCACAGATGGTACTAATAGACATACCCGGAATTCAACTTATGTCACTTTGGTAATACATTATTTATCTGGTTAGTTGTTGGTCGCAAGGGGTGGGTGTATTGGTCATACTTCTAATAATATGGTCGAGTACAATGTTGTTATTAATTTATTTTCTCAAGAAATATATTATGGTATCGAATCATTAATAGTTTACTTGGACTTGTTATGCTCCAATACCAATAGGTGTCATATTTCATGATTGACTTGATGAGTTATGTAATATGTTCATAGCTTTCTTGTTGCAAAGGTTTTCCATATTTTCAAAAAATTAAAAAATTAAAAAAATGTAAAGAGGGTATACCCTAAAAGATAAATCAAAGGGTAAAAAGAATAAAATGGTCAAAAAAGAGAAAGAAATGAACCCCAAACAAAGAAAGACCAGGAAAGTGTGCAAGTCTAAATGCCACTAATTTTTCATTTTCTATAATAAGCAATTGTGTGTAGCTTGTTAAAATTTTGCCACAATTGATGAATAGTCAAATAGCTTAAGCTTGGCTAGTTCATATTTGAATTTCATGTTTTAGAGATAGTGAATAAACATCTCACCAAACAGTGTAATCTTGCCAAATAAGTAGATAGTTAAAATGAATAAACAAGGAGCTCAACAGTGTAATCTGAGCCCTTGGATGTAATAAGTGGAGACTTAAGTAGGCTTGCTATGTAAACAAAAAGAAGATTGATAAGGGGTTGCCAGTCTAAGTGCACCCAAATAAAGAGGAAAAAATGTCAGGCTAAGGTAGGTAGGGTAGGTAGATGGTGTTGTAGAATGATACTTGTGATGGATCATGTCTCTAAATGTGTTAACTTTTACTTTTATCACAAGTGGAAGGCAGGCATTATTTTTTATGCAGCCCAAGCAAGACAAGGTCAAATAATTAACTTCCACTCACATTTTTCCCTGAAGATTTCACTAATTCCCCCTAAAATATTGAGGTCTTTGAACATTAAAGGGGCTCAAGGAATTTCTCTAACTTCTGGAGGGACCGGACCCTCGACCCAATAATTTAAATGGCCAAAGTACTAAAAAAGCATCATTCATTCATTCTCACAAGTTATTTCCTAAGCGAAAATCCTACTTTACTTAGGAAAATACATAACATCACCTAAAAAAAAAACCTTTTTCATCTAAATTAGCCCGAGTTTGAATATATATGTGAAATGTTTTAACTTGGTGCTTTCATCTCATAGTCATATTAACTTTAACACATGGTATATAACTCCCAAATAAATTTTCACCTTTTCCCGTATTATTTAATTATATATAAATCCCCAAATTATTATATTTTCCCACCCCAGTTAAATATAACCATAAATGCTGTCTAAAAGGGATTAGTGGGTTTATTCGAAATTCATTAATAACCTACCTCCCCGCTTTACAATCGGGATTAGTTAACCCTCTCAGTTAACTAATAACCTCCCCTCATCCAATCATAATCCCCCTGATACAATTAATAAACATTTAATTCAGTCGAGCCTGCCGCAATAAAGTTCCGTCAAACTCCACTCTTGTCCTCCATCCGATCAATCCCCTTTCATCCGACAGTTGACATCGATATCGCGCCCCCTGGTGACTATGCTTTAACTCGCGATCACCAGGTGGTTTTCCGCCCGTACCTCCACAACGCGTTGTGTAGTCCATATGATCTCTCGCCCTCAGTCCAAAACCACCCAACCCCAAAAGCGGTGTGATCACGTACCACTTACCACCTTCCGCTAGTGACAAAGCGTCACATATTTGCTTGTGTCATCCACCCGATAAATCCAAAAAAGACACAACCAACCTCAGGTTTGTTAAATAAAGCGAACAAATGTCATTTCCGTTATAGTTTGCTGCGACCCATGCTCCCATGCAGAATAACGTCCAATTCAACTCTTCCACTTTCCTAACCGCCACTTGACCAGAAAAACTCTAGCAACACGCTCCGTAGCCTATCATCAAACCTTCCATTGTACTATTTAATTCCTTAATACAATTATTTTTCCAGTTTACCCTGCAACCTTGTAATTTCGGTTTTCTACTGAAAATTATACAAAAAGGGGCCAAATTCAATTCTATAACAGACTGCGATTACCGTAAAAAGTTCCCAAACCTGCTGTTTGGTCCATTTTCTCACAAAAAGTCTAAATTCGATTTTTGAATCCACAAGAACAAAAAATGGAAACCCCTATAGCCTTGAATGTCGCATCCATAAACGCTCCTAAAAAAGACTTAGATTATCTGCCTTTGGCCGATAAAGACTTCTAGATAAAAGCCTTATCTGGTGATGGTAACCATCTTAAGATCTTCTACCAAATCAGAGATAGCTATTTGAATAAGTTTGACATTTTTGGACTATGGGAATCTAACTTTCCCATGTATTTCCTTCCCTAAGTCCATGTTTTCTCAAACATAATTCATCAATGTTGTGCTAATTATGATCCCAACCAGAGAGCTGTTATGTCCCCATTCCAAACTATCCTTTTTCACATAACTACTCAGTCCATCAATGAAATGATACAGTTCCATTCCATTCAGCCCCTCACCCCTCTTTCCATGGGGTACTTACTTGAAAAAGCCTCTCAATTATCTCAATCAGAAGTGAGTCATATTTCTCAAATCTTCATGTTACCAAAGTACCAGCCCAAAGGTCCACCTCCTTATCTACAAACTTGCTTCGCTGAAACTGGAAGACTCATTGTTGATATGATATCCCTAATAATCGGATTTAACTCCAGTGAATATGTTGATGATATTATCCTAGTGTTACTATCTATCTTTACTCCAGGGTAGCCCCCTGCTGTCACATATGACTACGCCTCCTATATTGCCAACAAAATCCATGACCAGTTCCTGAATTTGGAAAGGGAAGGAGTTATAAATATATATCTTTCATATACCATCTCATGTTATACTATCATTCGGATAACTTTCCATTCCTTGTCAAGAAACTGGACACCAAAGGAAATCCTAGATCTATCATCTTTTGGAGTTAAATCTTTCATAATACCATTGAGTCCCCTTAAACTTATAATGAGTTCATTGACTTATTTGTAAATCCAACAACCTCTCTGTTGATAGGAACTTCCCCTCCTAGTATCAATGGTGACACGAAGAAAATTCTCCAGCTCTCTAAGCAATACGGGATAGGTGACTTGTACCTATACAAAAATCACACAGAAATCAGGATGTATGGGTGTGAAATTTACCCTTTTAAGTTACCCAAGTATGTTCCTAACAGATTATTTGCATTGGAGTATTTCAGGCAGATCATAAATGTGGATTTAGTCCATTTTTGTAGTGCAAAGAAGAAAGCTCAACTAAGAATTAAGAACGAGCTAGGCCCTATTGTCGTCAACTCTAGGGATGCATGGAAAGAAGCTGAAAAGATTTTAGAAGACCACCTTAAATTAAGAAATATTTTTACATGGGTACCATATGACCCCAACAACTTTATATGTGATAGAAGGAAAAAGAACAGGTTATCCCCATATATTCATCATAGGATCCCAGAAATTGAGCAGTTTGTAAACTTGGATGAATGAATAGAGGGAACCCTAGTAGAAGAAGTTAGTGAGAAGGTCAATATGGAGAATTCTATGAGAGATCTTGAGAAAACCCTTGACTTGGATTCTTTTGGGCAAGTACCATTCAAGTTGTCTCAGAAATCAACAATTAGTACATCCACTACTGGAACTTCTCAATAGCCTCCACAGGAAGTCAACATACTAGCCATAGGAACATCCAAAGGCAAGGAAATAGAGACCACAGAACATCGTACAATGACAGATCAGCCTGGAATTTCCAAAGAAGAGGGTCAAGTGCCAACTCATCCAGCTCAAACCAAAGTAGCAGAAAGTCCAGTTTTGCAAACTCCTCTAAATGAGGAAAGAAATAA
The DNA here is from genome assembly GCA_000404065.3 of Pinus taeda. Classification (NCBI taxonomy): domain Eukaryota; kingdom Viridiplantae; phylum Streptophyta; class Pinopsida; order Pinales; family Pinaceae; genus Pinus; species Pinus taeda. Next base: position 151,794 of record APFE031362561.1, on the reverse strand, counting down.
AAAGAGGGACAGAGAAACCACTACCCCTACCAGTGGACCTACAGGACAGCCTGGATCCAAAAGACAAAGACTGAACCCTCTGTCAGAAGAGGAAATAATTGAAGAGACCATAGACAGCCAAAGAGAAGAAAGAGTAGCTAGCCAGCAAACTTTTACAGTGGGAGGAACGTCCACTAGCTCACATATGCAAGAGCTAGAAAGACAACACAACGCAAAAGTGTCATCCCTCAGGCCACAAAGTAAACAAGCCTCAGATATTAAGAAAACATTCACATAAATAAAGGCCAGGAATGACCCAGTAAGGATTCAAATGTACAATCAATATTTAAAAATGGCCCCCACAAATCAGCAAAGACTAATGTTAGCCTATGACATTAAAGAAGGAAAGATGATAATGAGTTATTTCAAGCCAAAGGTGCAACAACCTCAGTCAGCAACAGATTACATCAGAACAAACTTGGAGGTCTTGGCCAAGGATATTCATCCTATGGATAAAATTGGAATTTACAAGCAAATTGGAGAAATGGTCTATTCCACATTGGCTGGTAAAGCAATGATGGCCCACAAGCTACAAAATTCCTTGGATAATACAACTGCTCAACTACAATTGGAGAAAGCCTCCTCCTTGGCCGAGGTTAACAAAATAAAAATCATTAGAATAAATCATCATTAGATTAGGACATGATCCCAAACATGCTAAAGGCATAGAAGCAATGATCAAGAAAAAAGAAGAAGTCATTTCTGCCTTGAGGAAATAGCTCAAGTTACCCCTTTCAAGGCATCCGTAGACTACTAAGGTTATAAAACAGAAATCTGAAGAAGAGATGATGGACCTACTCTTGAAACTTAATGAAAGGTTGAATGACACAGAGCAGGCATTAGAAAATGCAGTTAAGGACAAGCAGGGAGAGTCAACATCTTAGCCTCTTAAAGTAATACCCATAGTCTCAATAACAGTCCCCTCTACACTTGGGACAACCTTAGCTCTAAACATCCCAGTAGCCAAATCAGAGGTGGTCACAGCTACAGTTGCAGCAGGAACAACACCAGGTAGCAGCACCAATTTGAACATAGAAGAGTTGATAAAGGCAATGGAAGACATGAGGATACAAGTGTCAGAACTAAAACAGGTAAAAGAAAAATTGGCAAATATGGAAACAGATTATAATATCTCAAAGATAAATGTTGTGGAAAAAACAAGGGAGATCAAAGCTTTAGAAAATAAAGTAAAAACATTAGAAAAAGATCTCACTTTTGACAAGCCCCTGGCATAGGTCAAGAAAAGTCTTTGGGCCAACATCAATCAATCTATAAATGATGTTTGGCCATCCATCCAGGTGATCTTTGAACAGATTGATCTAGTGAAAGCAGCATAGGGAGAAATTCAGAATACAGGAGTTTTGATAGGACAAATTCCAGATGAAGCCAACCGGCTTATACACTTTTTGAATAATAGAAATAAGGAGCAACTGGAAGAACTCGGCATCTCAAACAGGACAGAAACTATTTTAGAAATCAAAAGGGTGCTAACCAAGAGAACTTTGAATTTAAAGAGAAGATGTCAGGATATGCAAGTAGAAATTAATTATTTTATGGAAAAGTTCACTATTTTGGAGAATAAAGGGCTACATCGTCCTTTGGTGATTAATGACAGATTAATGAAGCACATAGATTATGTAGACAAATTGAATAAGTACGCTGGTATTCAAGCTAGTTCATCAACAAGTGCATCAGGAATAAAAGCACTCCCCACAGGCTGAGTTCTCTATGATAGCTTAGAGACTTATTCTATGTTGAGCATGAGATAAAGCACTTGTTCACAATCCAGCCTACCTTTTTCAGATATATAGAAATTGATGAGATCCCGAGGAAACTTCAGAAGCATAAATTGTCAGAACAAAAATGGTGGGAAGACATGTTAGAAATTTTGTAAATTTATCTTTGGTAAAATGTAAATTTTGGGTTGTTTACCATAGTAAGATAAACAAATATGAACAGGGGTAAAACAGGTCGAAATGTATTAGAACAGGTAAATAGTATCAGTCAAAATAGGACAGCCAGCACAAGCCAAATTCTAGGGCCTGCCTCCAGCACACTCAGCGAGAATAGGAATAGCACAACAACAATTTACTTTTCTTCTATCTTTGAGACTAGTTGTCTCTATTTTCTTGTAACTTATTATTAGTCATCCTAAAATATATCTCACACTGTTATGAGATATTTGTTGTAAAATTTTTTGTATAAAAACCCCCTCAACTGGAGTATTGAGTGTGGATTCAGAGATATTGCTGTAATATTGATTATTTGGAATAAAGTTCTATTGGACTCAACTTTCGCATGGCTTGCTGGATAAAGAATTAATGCAAGGGACTTTTCTCAGAATTCTTGAATCAAACACTAGATCAATAAGTCCTCTATATCTTTTGTTTTAAAGTTTTCCTTTTTTATAATATCATCTATGTTTCATATCTTAACATTAAATGAAAAAGAATAATTCAGAAAGTGCTTTAGTGCAATCTGTCTTCAATCATTTTTGTTCCCAATGTTTTCTTCAGAACTAGTATAAACAATGAATTCTTAACTGCTCCTATTTTCTAGTTTATTCATCTTAATCATTTAGTAAAGAATTCTTAATTGCTCTTTATTGAAGGTTAGTCATGTTCTACTCTATTAAAGTATGTTGAATGATTCTTAACTGCCCTTTAACCCTTTAAGCCCATCCCATTTTTTTAAGTCTCTATTTGCTCCCTGTCTGATTATCTTGCTCTGTGAAACCATCCTTTGTTAAGAAACCTAGTCCAGTTAAGCCATCTTCTTTGACTCCATTAGCCCAATGGCCTAAACTAGTCAATCCTACCCTTTGCTATTGAATCTCACCACCCAAACTCAAACAAAACTCCTAAACTTTCATAACTAGCCTAATATCTTTCAAAACAAAGCTAAAACTTAGAGAGCCTTCTCTCGATACAAATTGACAGATTCTGAATCTAAAATATTTGTTTTTGGTTACCTCGGACCACTTTCCTCTTCTTACAACTTCTAGGAAAACCCGAGTGATAACATAGTTGCGACTCCGCTGGGGACCTAAACAAATTGTTTTTTACTATTGTACATTTTATAAGCTACACACGGAGCCTGAAGCTAGCCAGGTAGCCTTTGAAATGATTTTTATTTGCAATTGCAGAAGTAAATAAATGTTGCTTCAATCTATCTCTGGTCTAGTTTATAGATTGGACTTTGGTTCCAAATACTTGATCAATCCTTCTTATCAAATAAGTCTTTGAGAAAGTTCAAATCCCATATCTAAAGCTTCTTAAAGATACTATTGAAGTTGTATTGTTAAAACCCATTTGAAGAAAAAACCAAAAATATACCTAGAAACCTGGCTTTAGAAAGGATTCATTATACCTGATCCAAATCCACCACCTGTGTTTGAAAATCCTAATCTGATTCCTAGGATTCTTAGGAGACAAGAGACGTAAGAAAGTTTTGCTAGTTCTCGACCTCTATACAGATCAAGATCATATCCTATAAAGTGGATTTACCTTAAGGACGAACCCTTTGATGAGTTTTTGAAACTTCTTTATCTGTAGCCTTTTAGGAATCTGGGCTAGCCCAGACAGTTCATGATCCCATATTTATTGAAAACTTACAACTTAAAGTTGTAGCTTCACATCTTGATAGACATTTGCAGAACTCCATTCAATCTGAGCTTACCTCTGAAAGAAAACCAAACCTTTCTGTGATCACTACTGCTTCTCCAAGTTCATCTTCAACACCACAAATTTCCCAACATCAAGTCACCCCTTCTACACCTCCATCCACCCCTCCAAGACCAACTCCAACTGTTGTTTCAACCCAATATACTGCAATGGCAAACAGATAAACTCCTCTACACTTACCTACCAACTTGGGTGCTATGCCCCAAGACTATTAGAGTAAGATTACCCCATTTGATGGCACTGGCACATACACAGCTCAAAAACATACCACGAAAATGACTGACTATTTTGAAATATATGAGGTTGATGCTGACGATGTTAGAATGAGAGTATTTGTTCAAAGTTTGACTGGAGATGTTAAGACTTGGTTTAGAGCCCTCCCTGCAAACAATATCAATTTTCCAATGGAAATTCGTAACGTTAAAAAGACAGGTCGACCCAATACCAAACCCTATCACCTACGATGAAGTCCCTTTCTTGACTCGCTATATTTGAAATTTGATCGTACAAAAAAGAGGAGTAGTGAGCCATAAAGCAGACCAACACACCACATAATAGATCTCAAAAGAAGAGGTTTTCCAATGGAAATCAAGAATTTAACTAAAATAAGAAATATTTTCCTCAACCATAACTTGTTCCATGACATGATACTTCCTTATTTATGGCATCTGTGTGAACTCTTAATAATGGATTTGAGGTTTAATGCATTGTAGGGACCAATTCCAACATCTCTTGGGAGTATGATATCTCTGGTAGAAATGTATTTCCATGACAATAAGTTATAAGAGGTGACTACTTGGAAATTGGGGAATTTGGAATACCTTACATTTTTGGATTTAAGGAATAGTAAGCTTCACAGAAACCTTCCAGGTTCCTAAATATAAATGAAGATTTGCAAGAGATTTACCTCAGTAATAGTTACTTCGGAGGACCGATTGATTCTCTTCAATGAGAAAATTTGTAGTCCTTAATGAGTTTGTATATTTCATCCTGTAATTATATTGGAACCATTACAAAATCATTAGGGGAATTGAATATGCTTAGGTACCTTACCTTGAATGATAATAACGTCACCCAGAGAGTTCCTTCAGAGCTGGAAACTTTACCAAATGTCTACTCTTTGTTATTAAATAGAAACAATTTGTCTAGTCATTCAGAATTTACATAACTTTTTTATGAAAAAAATCGAAGGTACCCAATTTTGTGAAGCAATACAAGGCTTATTTATGTTACACGAAATCAGAACTTTGTTCCAAATGGGGTAGCCCTGTGTTCTAGAATGGTAAGGGCTGGAAAAAGTCATGGCACGTCAATGAATTCCATTGTTGGATATGGCGCATGAAGTTGTGATTCATTTTCTTATTTGGTTATGAGTTTCATACTGCAAATTTTCAGTGGGTAGTGGTTTTCACACCACAGAAAATGTTAGTGGAGTGAAAAGGAGAAATTTTATTGTCTTCATTAAGCTTTCCTTAAAAGAAAAACTTTGTTCCAAATAGGGTAACTTTGTGTTCAGGATTGGTAAGAGTTGGAAAAAGTCATGATACATCAATGAATTCCATAGTTGGATATGGTGCAATAAGTTGTAATTTAAGATTCTCTATTATATCATTTTCTTTGGTGATGAGTTTCATACTGGGAATTTTCAGTAGGTAGTGGTTTTGACACCAAAGGAAAATTTAACTAGAGTGAAAAGGATAGTTTTTTCAACCTTCATTAAGCTTTCCTTATGTGTTATTTTTCTCTTTTGATTGCTTGTGATCAGGGACTTATTGCAAACATGTTGGATTTACTGATTGTTTGTTGCATCACAACCTAGGCATATCTATGAGGTTATTAGTTTGGTTTTGCTGAAGGATCGGTTGTAGATTTGTAATCTCCATTGTCAGCGAAAGGAGATAATGGATTCAATTCTATTGATTCATTTAATGAAACCTAAATTCCTGAGTAAGGGGAAAGTGACATAGTTATCATCTTAGGAACCTACAATCTTGATTCATAAAGTTGACACCAGTTCTTTTTTTGTCCAGCATACTCTCTTTCTTTTCTTGTGTGGTATCTAATTTCAAGTATACTCAGAGTCGAGATATAGTGAATCGTCAATATCCATGGTATGGAACTAAACAAATATGTTTAATATTTTTATACTAAATAGAAAAGAAGCCTCCAAATACCAAAAAAAAGGTTATTATAACCATCGTTTGAATATAAAAGAATATTACAATGATTATAACCAGTGTTGGAAAAAAGGAGGATATTACATGGTGTATATTTTCCTATAGATTCACAGCTCATGTAATGTACTAAAACACAAGGAAAGAATCTACTCTTCTCTTTAAACAATAGAAACCAATAGAAAAATGAAAACAATAATTGACAATAGGAATAATAATCAATGGCACATAACAAAATATTTCTTTGCGGAAAGCCACTGCTCAAAAACCCAATTATATATCCCATTAGTCAGAAATTTGAGTGATAGTACAAATCTTGTTCTCACTAGAACAATTCCCACACAAGTATGATCAACTCTCTGCCTCACAATTCTGCTCTAGCTAGCACTTCTCCAGTTCTATTGCCTGCCAAGCCCCTATTTCCTTGCACAATTCCTATGAGGATCAACCCATATTTAATTGGGAAATCCTTCCTCCATAACTGCGCAATCGCAAACTAGGTACTTCTCTGATTGCATGCATGACCTGTACAACTCGGATTATCGTAAAATTGATTGTACATTGTCCCTGCACTCTAGTCTTAATTCAGACTTTCTCTAAACTGACATGGATGTGTTTCTCATGAGGGGATATTCAGTTAGGTGTTGTAGCATTGAGGATGCACTAGTGCACTAACTCACTACTAGTTCCACAAACAGTTAGAATTATTTAAATTGTCTATAACTCAGTGAAACTCATTTATCAAATTACAGCTCAAATAAACTCATCTTGGACCACTAAAATTTAAGGATCACACATACATGACTACGAAAAGACTTCCAACTGAAACTTTTTAAGATAATTAAGTTAATTTAACCTAATTAACTATTTACAAGTTTCTATGAGAATATAATTAGGTTTTAATTATCAGTTTAATTCAAGGAAAAATTTAAATGGAATTTATTTTTACCATTTCTCAAAACTCGCTCTCAATAAGAAAGGGATTATAATCTACCTTGATCCTGTCCTTGTGAAACTCAAATTTATGTCTTGACAATGCTTTAATGTCAGCATGTTGCTCCTCTGTGGGAATGTACTCCAATAACATAATCCTCTTCAATACACAATCTCGAAGATTGTGATATCGGATATCAATATGCTTGGATTGATCATGAAAAAATTGATTTTCAAAGAGTTTGATACAATTTTTTTTATCAGAGTAAATCAAAGTTGGATCCATTTGCTCACCAAAGAAAGAAACCTGAATCTTCTTCCTAATGTTCTCTTCCTGTCAGATGGAGTCCCTGCCTAATCTACATTGGTGATGCCTTCAAGCATCACTCCTTTTGTCTATATGTGCCACAATCCATATTGAGTAGTGTGTCTAAGGTATCTACACATGCTATGTTGCCTTCCAATATAGCTTGGTAGGCTTAATCATCGCTTGAGTAAGTTGGTTAAGTGAATAACACATATCGATTCATGAATTCACAAAATACATGAGTCAACCCACAAGTTTCTTGTAAACAATAGCTTTCACTACTTCCCCCAAAGTAGCATCCTCCTTCCTCCAATTACTTTCTAGAGGAGTCTCGATGGGTCTTTTTCTCTCCATGTTGAACCTCCTAAGTATCTTGTTCGCATATTTTCCCTGAGACATAAATAGTTCCCCATCACCATACGATACTTCCATGCCCAAAAAGTAATGCATGAACCCCATGTACTTCATCTCAAACTCTCTTGCAAGATCCTCCTTGCAAGACTTGATCAGTTGATCATCACCTATCAGAATCAAATTGTCGACATATAAAACAATGATCAACAATTTATGTTCCACCACTATGTGGTACAGGTTCGCATCCTCTTCACTTTTGGTGAATCCCAACCTGATTAAGTAGCTATCAATCCTGTTGTACCAAGCACACGGTGCTTGCTTCAACCCATGCAATGCTCTCTTGATTCGGTACACATTTGACTCATGGTCGAAGGTCTCAAAAGCTTCAGGTTGCTCTACATACACCCCTTCCTCAATCATGCATTTAAGGAAGGTCGCCTTTACATCCATATGATTTATCTTCCAGCCGATGTGCAATGATAATTCCAATATAGATCTCATTGATGAGTAGCTTGCAACAGGAGCAAAGGTCTCATCATAGTTAATCCCCTCTACTTGTGAAAAGCCATGGGCAAAAAACCTAGCCCCATGCTTCTCCACACTAGCATCTGCATCTTTCCTTACCTTGTAAAGCCATTGAGAGGTCGCCACTGACTTGTCTTCCGATCTTGGGACCACATCCCAAACCCTATTATAAACTATGGAGTCATACTCCTCCACTATGGCATCAACCCAGACTGGTTGTTACATTGCCTCCTCAAAGGAAGATGGCTCTGTCTCAACACATCCGCTCATAAGATCCATGTATCTAGTGTACATCTTAGGTGACCTCCTCTATCTATGCTGAGATGTGGGTGCTCCCACATTCTCCCATGCATCATGCAATAAACTATCAACCTCTCTAGTGCACTTTCTCCCAACTCTAGAAGACTCTTCATGAGTGGATGTCTCCACTGCCAGATCCTCTGCATGTGGTTGTTCCACATCAATCTGAGGCTGCTCAACCACATGTAGTTGAATCTCCCTCTCCAGGGAACATCGCATGGCCTTCTCCTCATTGAATCTAACATCCCTACAAACCAATGTCATCCTATTGGTCAGAAAGTAAACCTAGTAGTTGTGAGGTGTATCAGTGAACCCCACAAATATCCCCAACTCTACTATCGAATCAATATTATTTCATGCATCTTTGGTCAAATGGAAATATACCGATGACCCAAAAATCCTAAAGTGACCAACATCCGGTCGCTTATCAGAGAAAGCATCCTTTGGTGTTTTCATCCCAACAATCTGATGCAGGCTTTTGTTATGCAAATAAATAGTTGTGTTGCATGCCTCAACCCACAAGTGTAGTGGTAGGCCATGATCATGCAACATCATTCGTGCTACCACTACGATGCTTTTATTCTTCCTTTAGGCCACCACATTCTGCTGTGGGTTATAGGGTGTCGTGAAATCCCGTTTAATCCTTCTTTCCGCACAAACATTCTTAAAATCATTTGACACATACTCACCACCATTATCACTCCTCAGAGGTTTAAAATTCTTGCCATAATCTTTCTCAATGAATGCTATAAATTCATGAAAATTTGTGAAAATTTGATCCTTCTTCTACATGACAAAGATCCAACATTTATGAGAAAAATCATCAACATATATAACATAATACATGCGTTTGGCCATGGATGTTTTCGAGAATGGTCCACACACATCTAAATGGAATTGATCTAGAATTTTCTTTGCTCGACTGTCTCTGTCATGAAAGGAAGCCTTGTTGTATTTTCTCAAATTACACCCGTTGCATGTATCAACTTACTCTAGCGTACCTTTGGGAAGACATGTAGAAATATGCTGCAAGATTTTCAAAGCCCCATGATGCAAGTGACCCAATCACCTGTGCCACAACTCGCAAACATCTCGGCTCTGCACCATCTATGATTTCATGCTCAAAGAAATACAATGCTCTACCTCCAACTTATACATATTCTTAACTCGAAACCCAATACTCTTTACCTTTCCTGTGGCTGTGTGTTGAAGGAACACCAAGTTTCCTTTTCTAAATACCACATCATAGCCTCTATCCTCCAACATGATGATCGATACCATGTTCTTCTTCAACTTGGGCACATACATAACATTTCCCAATGTGAGAGGAGCACCCTCTCCCTCTGAAAAGTAATTGTGCCTAATCCTATAACACTATACCTATCATCATCAACCATCTCGATATGCATTTGGAGATGTTTCTCCTCTAGGTCACTAAACAGCTCCTTATCGCCAGTCATGTGGAATGAAGCTCCATTGTCTAGGTACCATACACTACCCATCATTGATGACACCATGCATGCAATTAGAGTAGAGTCTAATTTGAATTAAGATGCCAAAACCTCACCTGACACTCCTCTTGAGGACTTCTTCTTCGACTTCTTCTTCAACTTCTTGAGCGAACAATTTATATCAAAATGTCCTAGATCATGACAATGAAAGCACTTAACTTTCGACGTTTCTTTCTTCTTACCTCCATGCATGAAATCCAACCATAGTCATTCCCAATCTGGGAGCTTCTCCCTCCCATAATAGAGTCCTGATAGCTATTCCAACTCTTCAAAAGGCCTAAGAGTGTTAGGTTCACCATATCATCCTCAACAAAGGTTATTCCAACACTTCCAAACTCATCACAATAGTAAGTGTACTTGGTCAAGTATTTTGGAATGGTCTCTCCTTTCTCAATATTGATTTTTCAAAGTTTGTCTTTTAGTGCCAACTTCCTATGGTTACTGTTGTTCTGGAAATGGTATGTCAATTCTTTCCACATAGCATACGAAGTTTCCTTCCCATAGAGACTCAAGACAATGTGGTCTCAAACTCCCTCATGGATTATCTCCCTCACCTTCGCCACACACTTCTTCCATTCGACCAGATTCTATGTATTTGATGTTGTTGGTTTAGGAATGTATTAATCAATGAATTCCTTGAAGCCATTATCCTCCAACACTGCCTCCATCATGTCCTTCCAGGCTATATAATTCAAGCTGACTTCTAAGGCATACTTGAGCCTCAAACCGTAGAAATCAATTTGTCCATCCTAAAGTATGAATTTCAAATTTGAATTTCACCTGTAACCCCAAACTCAAAACTTAGAAATATCCTCTAGTATACTATCTTCATCTCCGATATCGTGTAGATTTTCCTGTAGATTCACAGCTCATGTAATGTACTAACACAGAAGACAAGAATCCACTCTACTCTTTAAACAATAGAAACCATAGGTTGATGAAAAAAATAATCGACAAGAGGAAGAATACTCAATGAAACATACATAATCTTTCTCTAGGGTAATCCACTCCTCAAAACTATGAATATCTATTCCATTAATCATAAATTTGAGTGATAATATAAAGCTTGTTCTCCCTAGAACAATTCCTGCACAAGTATGAGCTATTGTCTACCTCACAAGCCCACTCTAACCAACACTTAGCCAATTCTTTTTCCTTTAAAGACTCTTTTTCCTTGTGAAATTATTGTGAGGATCAACCCATATTTAATTGGGAAATCCTTCCTCCATAACTGCGCAATCCAAAACTAAGTGGTTCTCTAATTGCATGCATGACCGGTATAGCTTGGACTATGATACAAATGATAGTACATTTTCGCAGCACTCTAGTCTCAACTAGGAATTTCTCTGAACTGACATGCATGGGTTCCTCATGAGGGGATATTCAATTAGGTGTTGTAGCACTAAGGATGCACTAGTGCACCAACTCGATACTAGACCTCTACTAGTTCCACAATCAGTTAGAACTAGTTAAATTGTCTATAACTCATTCAAACTAAGTTATCTAATTACAACTCAAATAAACTCATCCTGGACCCCTAAAATTTAGGGATGACACTTACATGACTACATAAAGACTTCCAACTTGAAATTCCTAAGATAATTAAGTCAATTTAACTTAATTAACTATTTACAACTTTCTATGATAATATAATTCAATTTTAATTCTGATTTTAATTGAAGGGAAAATTAAAATGGAATATCTTGTTGCCATTTCAACATAGGGGACTTATATTTTAGTGCATCGTAGTTGTGGGAAAGATCCATGTGGTTGCCTCATTTAATTTCTTGAATTTGTTTCTAGCCTTCATCTTTGGTTATCATTATCACACTTTAAATGGTCAAGTTACTGGTATTTTTTTTACTCTTTTGTCTTTCAAATACCATTTTCTATGCTATACACATGCAATAGCTTTAAGATAAATTGAATATTTATTTCTTTCTTTTTTCTATATTTATTTATTTATGCACTCTAAATGGTTATACCGTGGCATAACTTGAAAGTGTAGAAAGATAGTTGTCTAAAATACTAATCTTCCAAGGAAATTAGCATGTGGTGGGAAGTGAACATCCACTGATGATTTGAAACTAGCGATGTGAATATTCACTAGTAACAATAAAATTATACATATAATAAGATTTTTTAAGCTTTTACTTATTTTGATATTACTCTACCAAAATTTTCAATTTTGTTATCCATACTTATGAGTTATTATCACAGTTGCAGATATTTATTGTGCTATTTCCTTCACTATTATTTTTTGGTCAATGGTAAGGCAATCCCACATGGATAGGAATTGTGAGGCATGTAGATAATAGGAGAGAACAATACTGAAAAGACTAACACCATTTTGAGCAATGAAAACATTGAAGGTCAAGATGGGGATGAGAGTGCGTTTAGTTGATTCAAATATTTGAAGAAAATGGCAAAGTGGGATGAAGGGGAGAATATTGAGAATTCAATGATAATGGGATGAAGAAAAATTCAAACTAGCTGAAGATGAAGATGATAACTATATGGTAAAACTTTCCAATGAACTAATGGTAAAACTTTCCAATGAACTAACAATGCAAGATGAACCTAAAAAATAAATTGGTTACATCTATTTATGTTGGAAAGTTTAAATATCAAGCATAATTACATTGATTTGATAGTCTCGTGTGTGAAGGTTTAGACATGGTATCTCGAGCTTTGATTGTGTGTGGAAAATCGAAATAAATTGGTTACATCTATTTATGTTGGAAAGTTTAAATATCAAGCACAATTACATTGATTTGATAGTCTCATGTGTGAAGGTTTAGACATGGTATCTCGAGCTTTGATTGTGTGTGGAAAATCTTATAGAGATCGTTAGTATTGAGCGGCACTGAGAAATGACATTATGAGGCTTTGAACCTTTAGATGATAGGTTCTTGCATGAAACCTTGCAAACAGAACTGAGGTTATTGCATTAAACCTTGCAAATGTCCAAAGTTCCAGGCATGAACCTATCATTTAAAAGTTATGAGAAAGTCATAATAGAAATTTCATAGTGGGGGCTTAGTGCTTGCCTCTCGAAGGAAATGAATCCAATTGCAATTGCGTGAAAGCCTTGGTAGGAGAGGAGTAAGTTAAGAAGCGGACATGTAAGGTGCATGCAGGCCTCCTAAAATAAGTAGATTGGAACAATTTATTAATATTAATTATTTAAGAGAGTTTACATCACAAAATTCTATGGGAAGAGTTTTGAATAGCGCATTTCTTACGTCAAACTATACTAGGTTCTTCATCTGCACTATGAACATGGGGAAGCTTGAAAGGGGAATGTAGATACAAAGGTCGTGCAACTAGCGAGGCAACTACAATGTTTGTGCTTAAACTATCACTAAAAGTCTATGATGATTTCTTGGTGAGGAAATGAATTATAAAAATAGAAGAAAGAAAAATAAACATGCTTTAATATTAATGTTCCCACAATACTCTTAATTCCTTTCCTTCCACTTCCAAGACTTTTAAATTCTCCATCTCCATGGGAGTCTAAGAAAGCAGGAAAGAATGTGTACACTTAAACAAACATATCCATTGGAGTTGTATTGCTAGCACCCTTCTAAGTATTTGCTCTAAATAATCACCTTCAACCATTACAAGTTTCAAATTCAAGATTCCACAAAAATAAAAATTATGTAATAGAAATGTCAAATAGTTCCCAAGTGGACAGAAAATAATAACGCAAATGATTCAAGCGTGCAGATATATCAAATTGAAGTAGGCTTATATATGAGATAGCTGAGTTCAAAATATTTGAGATTGCCCAGAACTCTCTAAAAGTGTAATTATTTGATTGAAGTGGAGGCAAGTGGATCAAAATGCTGAGGTTCTTTGAGGTTTTTTGTAAATTTTGTGGAAGTTATGCTTAGTATATAAATGAAGGATTTATTAAACCTTTGTCCATTATCATGAAGTGACCAAGCTAATAATTTCAATACTCCTGAAATAGAAGAGTAATTTTTTAATCAAATCTTTATTTGTTAAGAGTTAATTTATTATCAAAACACCATTTTAGAGGGGAAATTTTGTAAATAGAACGCTCCTTAACTGGATGTTTGAAGACTCAAAAAGTAAAATCCAAGTTCCAACCCTTCTTTTACTAGCCAAATTATACAAATAAAAATATTAAACATACTACAAACTTATATAGAAAATTAAACATTAAAAGCTAAATAAAAAACAAATTAATTCCTAAAAAAATTATAGTAAATGTATTTATATAAAATTAATTATAAATTATTTATATATAATATTTTTTTATTTTATTTTTTATATCCTTGATTTACAAAATTCATGGCCTTCTTTTTATCCTAATTATTTACAAAACTTAATACAGTCACTTTATATATATAATATATACACTTTTTTTTCCTTGGTGACCTTTTTTGTTCTTGGTGATGGTTACAAAATTCATCTCATCATAATTATCTACCAAGTTAATGTAGCAATCTGTGATAAAATTTAATTCTTATATTTACTGATAAATAATACTTATTCTTATAAATAAATTATGTAATAAAATATGAAAATAACACTATGACTATATTCGAACTATAAAAGAAACTAACACATTGAGTTAGCCAAATGAATTTCAGGCCGGCACGTGAAAAGTAAGCTTGACTTCCTGTTTTTCATCAGAATATCTACAAACTTCATGCCAGTCACCTCGGATAAAATTTAATTCTTATATTTTATATAAAATATTTATAATTAAAATTAAATGCCACAATTAGTAGTAGTTTAAAACTAACAGATAACTAGTAATCTCTAAAACTTAAGTTGGTCAAATTAAGAAAATAATTATCATTAAATAATTTACACTTACATATAAATGGTTGTTAAACAAAAATTAAAAGTAATTCAAATTAAACTAATGGTGATAAAAATTATTTTTAAACCAATAAATTATAATTAAAAAAAATTAAAAATAACACTTTTAATTTTCAAAACTAAATTTCCATAATTTAATAAAAAATTACTAAATTTATTAACGGACCCCCAATAAATTACAAAATATAAGCATGCAAGAAAATTAGGACATTAAATTTTTTATTAACTAACTTTCCAATAAAACATAAAATATAAAATACTAAAAATTAAACTTTATATACTTAAAAAGTGAGAGATATCTGATATCTTATAAATATACGTTTAGTTCCTTACCTTACGCCCAATAGATTGAGATTGACAGTGAATTGCCCTAATCTTAAAACTCTGAAAGCTTTCACAGAAGACCTGAAAGTCAATGGAATGAGATTTGAAGAGCTGTCCCCATCAATTACAGGACTCGAAATGGAGGGCGGAAGTAATTTAATTGGGTTATCGTTGGATTCAGTGTGGTCTGGGAACAATTTTTTTCAAATAATGGGAACGTTGGGATCACTGAAAGTGCTTGCCATCGATCTTGTTTCTTGGTCTGACGCATAATATTAAATGCAATACATTAATAATATATATCTAAGGTATATAAACCCTAAGATAAATATTATAAACTGAAGGGAATAAAAATCCAAGGGAATAATACTAAAATCTCAAGAGATTATAAACCCAAGAGATAAATATTATAAAGCAAAAGTATATAATCCCTTAGATAAATATTATAAAACCTAAAATAAACATGCTTGACCATGAATGAATTTCATATTAACATAATCTTTGTCACACTGTAACATTGGACTATGGTTGACCATGATTAATTTTCGCATTAAGAGAACCTTTGTGACAATGTGATGTTGATAATGACTGACCATGGTTCACCATGGCATATTTTTATATTGATATAATCTTTGTCATAATGTGACATCAGAGCATGGTTGTCACAATGTGACATTGGACCAAGAGACAATCTTTGTCACATTGTCATCATTGTTCACCAAGATTCATTTTCATATAGAGACAATCTTTGTCACAATATAATGTTGGAACATGGCTGACCATGGGTGAGTTTCATATTGAGACAATCCTTGTCACAATGCGACATTGGACCATGGTTTACCATGATTGATTTTAATGTCGAGAGAATCTTTGTTTGAATGTGACGTTGGACTATGGTTCACAATGATTTATTTTAATGTTGAGAGAATCTTTGTTTGAATGTGACATTGGACCATGGTTGATTTTCGTATTGAGACAATCCTCTCCAAGGTATTATAAACCCGAGGAAATAATATTAAGCCCAAGGGATTAATCTTGTAATCCAAGGTATATAAACCCCAAGATATATATAATAAAATCAAGGGAATAATAAACCCAAGGGATTAGTACTAAAAACTAAAGAGATTATATGTTGGGTGTGCGTTATATTCTTTCCACGACTATGCCCATGCGTAAGAGGGGTAAGAGCCAGTCCTATTTGTTGTGCCGAGTGCAGCAGGGGAAGGGGCAACCCCACTTGTAAAGGGATTTGAGGGGGGTGGTAGCCCACCTCTACGAGGTCTGGGGCAACACCTCAAGGAATTTTTTTTTGACCCTATATTAGGTGGGCAAACATACCTATGGTTTTGTGCATGGTTTATGCACATGGTTTTGGGCATGATGCTTTTCTGTCCATGGTATCTTTTGTAGATCCGGTCAAGGGAACTACGGTTAAGTTCTAACGACGGTTAATGGATTTGGGTAATGGATTCTTCGGCATGTATATATATTTATTATAACAATGAAAGGAATATAATGAAAAATCAATATAGCAGTCTCGGTTTTGGGATCCAGGGGAAAATCTTTGTGTATATTCGTTTTATGTTTTTAGAATGCATATATAGGTAATTTTTGTACACCGTTAAAACATACATTTGGTATTAGAGCGGTTTTGGCTTCCAACGGATGCCTTTGCTACTGAGGGGTTTTTCTCGGGCTTGTGGTAGACCCTGTTCATTGGGAGATCTGTGGGATCGATTTTTGTGGTGAAAGAAGATGATGAGCAGTGGAAAGATAAAGATTGATAAATTTAATGGTGAGAGTTTTGAGATGTGGAAACTCAAGATGGAGGGTTTGCTACTAGATAAAGATTAGTGGATCATGGTAGATCTAGGTACTAAACCAATGGCAATATCTGATGAAGACTGGAAGAATTTGGATTAGAAGGAAAAGAGCACAATATGATTGTGTATCTCAGATTCAATTTTGTTGAATGTATTAGGGGAAGCTTTGGTGAAGGATTTGTGGGACAAGTTATGGAATTTGTACCAATTTAAGTCTCTAGTGAATAAATTGTTCCTACAGAAAATGTTGTATAACCTGACGATGAAGGATGGAGACTTAGTGACAGAGCATCTAAACGTCTTTAATATTGTGGTAAGCTAGTTATTATCTATTTATATAAAAATTTCATATGAAGATAAGTGCATCATTTTGTTGTGTTCTATACCAGAGTCATGAGATAGTTTGGTTGTTGCAATAGGTAGCAATGTGATTGCCTTGGATTTTGATGAAATAGTCTCATCCTTGTTGTCGAAGGAGGTGAGACAGAAAAATATGGAGAGCCAACATGGTGATGTCTTGTATGTACTAGGACGGTCCCAAAAAGAAATAAAAATAAATCCTTGAGTGAGAGATCTAAATCTAGAGGGAGATCTACATCTCCAAGAAAACATGTAAAGGTGTGTTGGAAATGCTAAAAGGTCAGACACTTCAAAAAGGATTGTAGATCTAAAGCTCCTGTGAAAGGAAAGGGATCTGATGATGCTCCTTTTGCAGAGAAGAAAACCACCTCAGGTGAAGGTGGGGATGTGTACTTAGTTCTTCTTCAAGTACACATGTAGACCATGAGGCATGGTTGATTGACTTCAGGTGGATAGGGAGTGGTTTTGTGAGTATAATAAATATGATGATGGGGATGTCTTCTTATGGGATGAGAGGAATTCTAGAATCGTTGGTCGTGGAAAATTCAAGTTGAACTTGCAAGGTGGGAGGATTAGAAAACTTCTGGGTGTTCTACATATTCTTGCATTGGCCAAAAATATGATTTACGTAAGCATAATGGATTGTGTAGGTGTAAAAGTAGTGTTCAAGAAAGATACCTACAAGATGGTTTGTAGAGCATTGGTATTGATGCAAGGAGTTCAAATTGGAACTCTGTACAAGCTTTAGGTTAGCACTATTATTGATGGGTGCAACAGTTCTGTGGTTCCTGAATGTGGAGTAGAAAATGTAGTGGTCTCTTGAGAAAAGACCATGATATGGAATCAAAGGCTTCGACATAATGGAGAGGAGGACCTTCAAATACTTCATGGTAATGGTATGGTAGAAGATATTTCTAATTTCTCTTTGGATTTTATTTCTGTGAAAATTGTGTATATGGGAATTAGAATCGAGTGAGCTTCCCCTTTGGTGCTAAGAGGGAAAAATAGATATTAGAGCTTGTGCATAGTGATGTGTTTGGACTTGCGTCGATTCCATCATTGTATAAGTCTATTTACTATTTATCATTTCTAGATGAATTCTCAAGGAATACATGGATATATTTCCTCAAGAAGAAATCTGAAGTCTTTGACAAGTTTAAAGAATTTAAGGCTCTGGTGGAAATCCAAACAGAGAAAAAGATAAAGATGTTGAGGACAGATAATGGTGGAGTGTTTTGCAAGAAGGAATTTGAAGAGTCCTGTAAGAAGTATGGTATAGTAGGACAAACTACTACTCCAAACACAGCTTGACAAAATGGAGTTGCAGAAAGAATGAACATGGTGTTGATTGAAAAGGCAAGAAGCATCCCTAGTGGTGTCAGGTTGGGATAGGAATTCTGGGTAGAGGCGATGGAGACTGCATGTTACTTGGTCAATAGATCACCTTCATCAGCATTGGAGGATAAGACTCCACAAGAGGTATGGATTAGTAAGAAACCATCTTTTCACATATGAGGGTATTTGGATGTGACCCATATGTACATGTTCCAAAGCAGAAAAGAACCAAGTTGGATAGTAAATCTGAATGGTGCATTTTTATTGGGTATAAGGATGGTTTAAAAGGTTATAAGCTTTGGAACCCAGGAACAAGGAAGGTTGTGTACAAATGCGATGTGGTGTTTAGGGAGGTGAAAGATGTTATTAAACATGAAACCTTATCAAAGGAGCTTGAGAAGATAGTTTTTGAGCGAAAGGAGGAGGAATTAGACTCTGCAACAGAAGGGGAATCAGAAGATGCATAGTCATAAACTCCAGCTATGAGAAGACCAGTTAGAGAAAGAAGACAGCTAGAAATGTATAGTCTAGATGATTTTTGTTCAAATCTTACTTTATCTGTTACTGATAATGATCCCAAAATTCTCAGGGAAGCAGTAGATTTAGAGGATGGAAAACTATTCAAAGAGGCCATGGTTGATGAAATGGCACCTTTGCACAAAAATGAGGCTTGGGATCTAGTGGAGTTATCGGCTGGAAGGAAACCCATTGGCAGCGAATGGGTGTTTAAGAAGAAGATGAATGTAGAAGGCAAGGTGGAGAAATCTAAAGCTCGGTTGGTAGCAAAAGGTTATTCCCAGGTGTGGGGAATTGATTTTGGTGATATTTTTTTCTCCTATTTCTAAGGTAGCTTCTATTAGATTACTTTTATCTCTTCTTATCACTTTTGATTTTGAGGTAGAACAAATGGATGTGAATACATCATTTCTTCATGGGAATCTAGAAGAAGAGATCTACATGAAGCAACCTGAAGGCTTTGTAGTGAACGGTAAGAAAGAACTAGTATGTAGGTTAAAAAAGTATTTGTATGGGTTAAAATAGTCACCAAGGATGTGATATCAGAAATTTGATACATATATACGAGGACTTAGCTTCACCAAAAGAACATCAGATCATTGTGTGTATCTTAAACTAATTAGCAACCATTTTATTTATTTTGTCTTGTATGTTGATGATATGTCGGTGATTGGAAATAACAAAGGAATTATCTAGGAATTGAAGACCCAATTGTCCTCCAAATTCGACATGAAAAATATTGGTGTGGCAAACTATATTTTGGACATGGAAATGAAAAGAGATCGGGCAGAAAAGAAGCTCTGGTTAAACTAGAGGAAGTACGTTGAGACAATATTGCAGAGGTTTAATATCTAGGATACTAAACCAATGAATGTTCCTATTCCCTCTCGGTGTGAAATTATCTACTAAACATTGTCCCAAGACACAATAAGAGGAAAATGACATGTCCCATGTTCCATACACAAGTGCAGTCAGTAGCATGATGTACAAAATGGTTTTTACTAGACCATACATTGCACATACAATGGGAGTATTAAGAAGGTTTATGTCAAAACCAAGGAAAGAGCATTAGACAACAATGTAGTGGGTTTTTAGGTATTTGTGTGGCACTAGTGATTATGGCCTATGCTAGTGAGGAAGACCAGGATTGGATAGAGTTTTAGACATCCACGTATTTGTTGATGCAAACTGGGCTAGAGATTTTGATCACAAAATATCTACAAGTGGGTAAGCATTTAACCTATTTGGAGGTGCAGTGAGTTGGATGAGCAAGAGATAATTTGTAGTGGAAGTTGCAACTACAGAGACAGAATACATGGAATCCACTCATGCAAGCAAGGAAGCAGTTTGGTTGTAGGTATTGTGTTCAAATATGGGTTTAGTACATTGATCTATAAGGATAGACTGTGACAACCAAAGTGTAATTTTCTTGGAAAAGAATCCTGCTTATCATTCAAATACAAAGCACATTGATGTTCAATATCACTTTATAAGGGATATGGTTGAAGACAAAAATGTGGAGCTAGAAAAGGTGGACACTTTGAAGAATATTGAAAATGCATTGAAACATTCAGTGAGAACTGAGAAGTTCTCTTATTGTAGAGAAAAAAAGGGCATTGGAGAGCTAGACCAATGACTAAGCTCTCTTGTGGCCCCCTATGAAAGGAAAACAACATGTGAGAGAATGTTAGGTGTGTGTTATATTCTTTCCATGACTAGCCCCACACGCAAGGGGGTCACAGGGGCAACAATTAACAAGGCTAATAAGAAAAGAGCCAATGCTCAATATGACAAGTTCGTCAGACCTAGGGTTTTTTTTTTGAAAGTGAGCTTGTCTTTGTCTATGAGCAAGAATAAGACACCTTTGGGACAAGAAAATTCAAACCTATGTGGTACGTTCCTTTCATTCTTAAAAGGGTCTTGAAGAAGGGTGCTTATGAATTGATTAATTTTGAAGGGAATGTGTTGTCGAAGCCTAGAAATGGGCTCTATATCAAGAACTCCCATGCCTAGGTTCTTACCTACCATCTTCTTTGTTTTGTAAATATTGTACATAATTTTAGTTTATGTCTATAGGTGTTGTGGTGAAGATGGTGTTTTTGATATTCTTTGGAAGGTTTCGATGGGTGATTCAATGTACCTAGGATTCAAAGATGGTACTAATAGACATACCCAAAATTCAACTTATGTTACTTTGGTAATACATTATTTATCTAGTTAGTTGTTGGTCGCAAGGGGCAGGTGTATTGGTCATACTTCTAATAATATGGTCAAGTACAATGTTGTTATTAATTTATTTTATGAAGAAATATATTATGGCATCGAATCATTAATAGTTTACTTGGACTTGTTATGCTCCAATACCAATAGGTGTCATATTTCATGATTGACTTGATGAGTTCTGTAATATGTTCATACCTTTCTTGTTGCAAAGATTTTCCATATTTTCAAAAAATAAAAAAATTAAAAAAATGTAAAGAGGGTATACCCTAAAAGATAAATCAAAGGGTAAAAAGAATAAAATGGTCAAAAAAGAGAAAGAAATGAACCCCAAACAAAGAAAGACGAGGAAAGTGTGCAATTCTAAATGCCACTACTTTTTCATTTTCTGTAATAAGCAATTGTGTGCAGCTTGTTAAAATTTTGCCACAATTGATGAATAGTCAAACAACTTAAGCTTGGCTAGTTCATATTTGAATTTCATGTTTTAGAGATAGTGAATAAACATCTAACCAAACAGTGTAATCTTGCAAATAAGTAGATAGGTAGAATGAATAAAAAAGAGCTCAATAGTGTAATCTGAGCCCTTGGATGTAATAAGTGCAGACTTAGGTAGGCTTACTATGTAAACAAAAATAAGATTGATAAGGGTTTGCCAGTCTAAGTGCACCTAAATAAAGAGGAAAAAATGTCAGGCTAAGGTAGGTAGGGTAGGTAGATGGTGTTATAGAATGATACTTGTGATGGATCATGTCTCTAAATGTGTTAACTTTTAATTTTATCACAAGTGTAAGGCAGACATTATTTTTTATGCAGCCCAAGTAAGACAAGGTCAAATAATTAACTTCCATTCACATTTTTCCCTAAAGATTTCACTAATTCCCCCTAAAATATTGAGGTCTTTGAACATTAAAGGGGCTTAGATCATTTCTCTAACTTGTGGAGGGACCGGACCCTCGGCCCAATAATTTAATGGCCAAAGTACTAAAAAACCATCATTCGTTCATTCTCACAAGTTATTTCCTAAGTGAAAATCCTACTTTACTTAGGAAAATACATAACATCACCTAAAAAAAACCCCTTTTTCATCTTTAGCCTAAGTTTGAATATATATGTGAAATGTTTTAACTTGGTGCTTTCATTTCATAGTCATATTAACTTTAACACATAGTATATAACTCCCAAATAAATTTTCACCTTTTCTCGTATTATTTAATTATATATAAATCTCCAAATTATTATATATTCCCACCCTGGTTAAATATAACCATAAATGTTGTCTAAAATGGATTAGTGGGTTTATTCAAAATTCATTAATAACCTACCTCCCTGCTTTACAATCGGGATTAGTTAACCCTTTTAGTTAACTAATAACCTCCCCTCATCCAATCGCAATCCCCCCGATACAATTAATAAACATTTAATTCAGTCAGGCCTGCTGCAATAAAGTTCCTTCAAACTCCACCCCCGTCCGCCATCCGATCAATCCCCTTTCATCCGACGGTTGACATCAATATTGCGCCTCCCTGCTGACCGTACTTTAACTCGCAATCACTAGGTGGTTTTCTGCATGTACCTCCACCACGCGTCGTGTAGTCCATATGATCGCTCACCCTCTATCCAAAACCGCCCAACCCCAAAAGCGGTGCGATCACGTACCACTTACCACCTTCCACTAGCGACACAGCATCACATCTTTGCTTGTGTCATCCACCCGATAAATCCAAAAAAGACCCAACCAACCTTAGTTTTGTTAAATAAAGTGAACAAATGTCATTTCGTTGTAGTTTGCTGCGACCCATGCTCCCATGCAGAATAATGTCCTAGTCAACTGTTCCAGTTTCCAAACCACCACCTAATCAGAAAAACTCCAGCAACACGCTCCGTAGCCTATCATCCAACCTTCCATTGTACTGTTTACTTCCTTAGTACATGTATTTTTCCAGTTTACCCTGCAACCCTGTAATTTCGGTTTTCTACTTAAAATTCTACAAAAAAGGTCCAAATTCAATTCTAGAACAGACTGCGGTTACCATAAAAAGTTCCCAAACCTGCTGTTTGGTCCATTTTCTCACAGAAAGTCTAAGTTTCATTTTTGAATCCACAAGAACAAAAAAAGGAAACCCCTATAGCCCTGAATGTCGCACCCATGAACGCTCCTCACAAAGACTTAGATTATCTACCTCTGGCCAATAAAGACTTCCAGATAAAATATTTATCTGGTGATGGTAACCATCTTAAGATCTTCTGCCAAATCAGAGATAGTTATCTGAATAAGTTTGACATTTTTGGACTGTGGGAATCTAACCTTCCCATGTATTTCCTTCCCTAAGTACATGTTTTCTCAGACATAATTCATCAATGTTGTGCTAATTATGATCCCAACCAGAGAGCTATTATGTCCCCATTCCAAACTGTCCTTTTTCACATAACTGCTCAGTCCATCAATGAAATGATACAATTCCATTCCAGTCAGCCCCACACCCCTCTTTCCATGGGGTACTTACTTGAAAAAGCCTCTCAGTTATCTCAATAATAAGTGAGCCGTATTGCTCAAACCTTCATGTTACCAAAGTACCAGCCCAAAGGTCCACCTCCTTATCTGCAAACTTGCTTTGCTGAAACTGGAAGACTCATTGTTGATATGATATCCCTAATAATGGGATTTAACTCCAGTGAATATGTTGATGATATTACCCTAGTGTTACTATCTATCTTTACTCCAGGGAAGCCCCCTACTATCAGATATGACTATGCCTCCTATATTGCCAACAAAATCCATGACCAGTTCCTGAATTTGGAAAGGGAAGGAGTTTTCAAATATTTCTCTTTCATATACCATCTCATGTTATACTATCAGTCGGATAACTTTCCATTCCCTGTCAAGAAACTGGACACCAAAGGAAATCCTAGATCTGACATCTTTTGGAGTTCAGTCTTTCATAATACCATTGAGTCCCCTTAAACTTATAATGAGTTCATTGAATTATTTATACATCCAACAACCTCTCCGTTGATAGGAGTTTCCCCTCCTAGTCTCAATGGTGACATGAAGAAAATTCTCCAACTCTCTAAGCAATACATGATAGGTGACTGGTACCTATAGAAAAATCACACAGAAATCAGGATGTATGGGTGTGAACTTTACCCTTTTAAGTTACCCAAGTATGTTCCCATGAGATTATTTGCATTGGATTATTTCAGGCAGATCATAAATGCGGATTTAGTCCATTTTTGTAGTGCAAAGAAAAAAGCTCAGCTAAGAATTAAGAACCAGCTAGGCCCTTTTGTCATCAACTCTAGGGATGCATGGAAAGAAGCTGAAAAGAATTTAGAAGAACACCTTAAATTAAGAAAGATTTTTACATGGGTACCATATGAACCCAACAATTTTATATGTGACAGAAGGACAAAGAATAAGTTATCCCCACATATTCATCATAGGATCCCAGAAATTAAGCAGTTTGAAAACTTGGATGAGTGGATAGAGGGAACCCTAGTAGAAGAAGTTAGTGAGCAGGTCAATATGGAGAATGCTATGAGAGATCTTGAGAAAGCCCTTGACTTGGATTCTTTTGGGTAGGTACAATTCAAGTTGTCCCAAAAATCAACAATTAGTACATCCACTGCTGGAAATTTTCAACAGCCTCCACAGGAAGTCAACATATTAGCCACACGAACATCCAAAGGCAAGGAAATAGAGACCACAAAATATCGTACAATGACAAATTAGCCTGGAATTTCCAAAGAATAGGGTCAAGTGCCAACTCCTCCAGCTCAAAGCAAAGTAGCAGAAAGTCCAGTTTTGCAAACTCCTCTAAATGAAGAAAGAAATAAAAAGAGGGACAGAGAAACCACTACCCCTACCAGTGGACCTACAGGACAGCCTGGAGCCAAAAGACAAAGACTGAACCCTCTGTCAGAAGAGGAAATAACTAAAGAGACCATAGACAGCCAAAGAGAAGAAAGAGTAGCTAGCAAGCAAACTTTTACAGTGGGAGGAACGTCCACTAGCTCACATATGGAAGAGCTAGAAAGACAACACAGTGCAGAAGTGTCATCCCTCAGGCCACAAAGTAAACAAGACTCAAATATTAAGAAGACATTCATAGAAATAAAGGCCAGGAATGACCCAGTAAGGATTCAAATGTACAATCAATATTTAAAAATGGCCCCCACAAATCAGCAAACACTAATGTCAGCCTATGACATTAAAGAAGGAAAGATGATAATGAGTTATTTCAAGCCAAAGGTGAAACAACCTCAGTCAACAGCAGATTACATCAGAACAAATTTGGAGGTCTTGGCTAAGGATATTCATCCTATGGATCAAATTGAACTTTAAAAGGGAATTGGAGAAATAGTATATTCCACATTGGCTGGTAAAGCAATGATGGCCCATAGGCTACAACATTCCTTGGATAACACAACTTCTCAACTACACTTGGAGAAAGCCTCCACCCTGGCCAAGGTTAACAGAATAAAAATCATTAAAAGAAATCATCATTGGATTGGGACATGATCCTAAACATGCTAAAGGTATAGAAGCACTGATCAAGAAAAAAGAAGAAGACATTGCTGCCCTGAGGAAATAGCTCAAGTTACTCCCTTCAAGGCATCCGCAGACTACTGAGGTTATAAAATAGAAATCTAAAGAAGAGATGATGGACCTACTCTTGAAACTTAATGAAAGGTTGAATGACACAGAGCAGGAATTAGAAAATGCACTTAAGGACAAGCAAGGAGAGTCAACATCTTAGCCTCTTGAAGTAATACCCATAGTCTCAACAACAGTCCCCTCTACACTTGGGACAACCTTAGCTCTAAACATCCCAACAGCCACAATAGAGGTGGTCATAGGTACGGTTGCAGCAGGAACAACACCAGGTAGCAGCACCAATTTGAGCATAGAAGAGCTGATAAAGGCAATGGAAGACATGAGGCTACAAGTGTCAGCACTAAAACAGGTAAAAGAAAAATTGGCTAAGATGGAAACAGATTATAATATCTCAAAGATAAATGTTGCGGAAAAATCAAGGGAGTTCAAAGCTTTAGAAGATAAAGTAAAAACATTAGAAAAATATCTCACTTTTGACAAGCCCCTCGCAGAGGTCAAGAAAATTCTTTGGGCCAACATCACTCAATCTATAAATGATGTTTGGCCATCCATCCAAGTGATCTTTGAACAGATTGATCGAGTGAAAGCAACACAGGGAGAAATTGAGAAGACAAGAGTTTTGTTAGGACAAATGCCAGATGAATCCAACCCGCTTATACACTTTTTGAATAACAGAAATAAGGAGCAACTGGAAGAACTCAACATCTTAGACAAGATAGAAACTATTTTAGAAATCAAAATGGTGCTAACCAAGAGAACTTTAATGCATAATTTAGAGAGAAGATGTCAGGATATGCAGGTAGAAATTAATTATTTTATGGAAAATTTCACTATTTTGCAGAATAAAGGGCTACTTAGTACTTTGGTGATTAATGAAAGATTAATGAAGCACATAGATTATGTAGACAAATTGGATAAGTACGTTGGCAATCAAGTTAGTTCATAAACAAGTGCATCAGGAATAAAAGCACTCCCCACAGGCTGAGTTCTTTATGATAGCTTAGACAACTTATTCTATGTTGAGCATGAGATAAAGTACTTGTTCACAATCCAGCCTACCTTTTTCAGATATATAGAAACTGATGAGATCCTGAGGAAACTTCAGAAGCATAAATTTCCAAAACAAAAATGGTCGGAAGACATGTTAGAAGTTTTGTAAATTTATCTTTGGTAAAATGTAAATTTTGGGTTGTTTACCATAGTAGGATAAACAAAGATGAACATGGGTAAAACAGGTCGAAGTGTATCAAAACAAGTAAAGAGTGTCAGTCAAAACAGGGCAACTAGCACAGAGTTACTATAGAAGACAACAACAAGCGAAATTCTAGGGCCTGACTCCAGCACACTCAGCGAGAATGGGAACAACACAACAACAATTTACTTTTCTTCTATCTTCGAGACTAGTTGTCTCTATTTTATTGTAACTTATTCTTAGTCATCCTAAAATATATCTCACACTGTTATGAGATATTTGTTGTAAATTTTTTTGTATAAACACCCCCTCAACTGGAGTATTGAGTGTGGATTCAGAGATATTGTTGTAATATTTATTATTTGGAATAAAGTGCTATTGGACTCAAATTTTGCATGGCTTGCTGGACAAAGAACGAATGCAAGGGAATTTTGTCAGAATTCTTGAATCAAACACCGAATCAATAAGTCCTCTATACCTTGTGTTTTAAAGTTTTCCTTTTTTATAGTATCATCTATGTTTCATAACTTAACATTAAATGAATAAGAATAATTTAGAAAGTGCTTTAGTGCAATCTGTCTTCAATCGTTTTTGTTCCCAATGTTTTCTTTAGAACTAGTATAAACAATGAATTCTTAACTGCTCTTGTTTTCTAGTTTATTCATCTTAATCATTTAGTAAATAATTCTTAATTTCTCTTTCTTGAAGGTTAGTCATGTTCCGCTCTATTAAAGTATGTTGAAAGATTCTTAACTGCCCTTTAACCCTTTAACCTTCCATTTTTAATACCCAATTCTCTCTCAGCAGACAAACATCAAACATCTACATTACTTTTCTATAATTGTGCTGAAAAGCAGGTGGAGGAGAAAGCACTTTACTTGCTCGTTACGTAGGTTCTTACCTTTTGTTTTCAATATCCAATTCGTTCACAACAATAATTATCAGATATACATCACTCTTTTTAAAATGGAGACACTCTCCCCGACAGCGGTGCTAAAATGTTGGGTGCTAAAAGGTGTCTTTTAAAACTCCTAATTACCTCACATTCATCATCAACCCAAGCAATTCCTTTTATTCCAAGAGTGTAAACGATATGTGCATGCTATGAATCCAAAGAGTAATGTTTCTTTAAAATGAAATATAAAACTTTGATACAAGAGTAAGCAGATGCATTATACAACTCAAAAACTGCAACTGTTAATGGAATTATTACACCAAGACTTAATCTTCACCTAAAACCATAATCAGATCTCAAACTAGAAATTTAAATGGAATGATGTTAACTGAGAGTTTGGTAGTAGAACCAATCTCTTCTAGCTGATTCTATCTAAATCACATATCAATCCCAATTAAGCAATTTATATGGAAATGAGGTCAACTGAGAGTTCAATAGCAGTAACAAAACTCTTTTAGCTAATTAGATACTAACCACACACTTATTGTAATCAACATGGTTCACTGTCTTAACTGCTAATTAATTTAATCTACAATAAGCATAAATAGAATCAAATGACAATGCTGCGAAGCATGTAAAGAAGATGTACGTACTTCAATACAGGAAATCAGTAAATAGAAAACAAGATAAAATCACAGAAAATGGCAAAAATATCAAACCAATCAAACTTGCGTGAATTAGAAAGATATAACACAAAGCATAGCAGTTTGATCCACTAGAGGGTGGGCCCTTAGCCACCAGCGAATACTGCTGAGCTACTTCAGAGAATACAAATGAACAACAACGCAAATTATATATTAACCATTGAACTCAATTCTCATTACAATATGGTTATGTTCCTCCAAAGCAAGAGTCTGTACTTTAAAATTACAATTTGAAATGAATAGAAAGTTGATCCCCTTTCCTCCCACAGTTTTTACTTTTATAGTCAGAAAGAGGTAAAATATAAATGTGATCCCTCAGGATCGAGAGATCCTGAGGGATTCACAACTAAATGGTATCTTCTGACACCCTTCATATTTAGTGTTGATCTTCCTGATTCATCCTCCGATGTGACCGCAACTGGTGCACCTCAATCTTCATTTGTTGGTTTATGTTGTTCCATCTCTAGGGAACAACAATTGTTCCTTTCGTCGTTTCTCTGCATAAAAAGGAATAAGAGTTAATTACGGTGGCTAAATCTCAATCAAGAGTATTTCATTCATTTCTTATCATAAGCCATCAATATGTTTGCGTATCAAGATATGAAAGAGATAAGAAAAGAGGAAAAATGTGATGGAATTAAGAGTAAATACATACCCATCGCGTAACTCAACACAAGGTAGCCAGGATTCCAGGAGGTGGGTAATGACACAACCCTGGCCTAGGGTTTCTTGAAGAAAAATAATATCAATGGGTTTTGCTGAGAGCAATCTCCTCATGGCTAATTTTTTTGCAGGGCTAGCCAAACCTCTATAATTAAAAGAGAGAAATTTCATGGAGGAGGGGGTTCTGGGGTATTCGCTACTCTAAGTACTCAATTGATGGCATGTTTCTTTCCCGCAACTATCTCTTCCCCAGCTTGTAGCTTAGCTTTGGATAGGGAGGATGGTCTGCCTCTAGTTCTCTTTAGAGGAGGGGGAGAGGTGATAAGGTCGATACCCAGAGAGTCAGGGGCCTGAGAACGAAACTTAGTTCTGGCGGGGTCTTTGAAGGGTGGAGGGCTGGAATGAGTGGGAGGAACAAGTAATTGGGAATTTGGGCGAGGTTTATGAGGGAAAGATGGTTGAGTGCAGGAGATGGTGGGGGAGGGGGATTTGATAAGGCAATCCATAGCCTTGGGAGGGTTGAAGGTGTGAGAAAAGGAGTGAACTAAAAAGAGTTGTTCATAACTATTTTCAATGCAGTGCGTAGATGCATTAGAGTAAATAGAGGAGGAGTTTGTAGTCGACATACCCGCAGAGAAAGAAGCCCCAACAATTTCCCTTGCTCTGGTTAGAGGAGGAGAGGGTGTTTCGTTGGGTGCCTTTCCCCACTTCTTTCTAGACACCTTTGTGGGCACAGGTAATGCTTCACAGTGTGCCAAATTTGCTACCTCTTCCCCCCGTGGAGGGATACCTTGAGCTTGTGTGTTTTTCTGCAATGTATCCTTCCCCTTGTCCCCGACCCTTTCCTTCTTTTTCAGTGGACAATCTTTGTATAGGTGTCCCACTTTGTGGCAACGTCTGCATCAGAAAGGGACACCTGAAGCCAGATATGATCTGTCTTGATGGAGGTAGGTTCCCAAAGAGTTGTCGATGCAGTAGGATATATCCTCTGACCAGAATTGTAGGGGCAATCCTGGTAGCCAAACCCATATAGGGCTAACTCCTATCTATTATTTTTCCAAGTCAAAAAGAGGGTTCCATCATCGGAGAAGAACTGGAGCATGCTCGAAATGCCAGAAGGATAACAGGACCCTGTTTGTGTGCTCAGCTCTGCAAAGCACAAAGAAAACCATACTCTAACAAAGGTTTGAACAGTTGGGAGGTCTGCCAGGCGCTACCCACATACCTCTGGGGCCCACATCTTAAGCCTTGTAGTTGTGTACCTACGACCATGAATTCTTCCTACCAGAACCTGATCCGCCATGTCCATGGTGTCATCTTACTGAATGTCCTCACCGAGTATGAGGATAACGTCTTCACTTCTAACCTTGAAGCACTTTCCTCTTTTTCCCCTCCGCGTCGGCTCTTCATGGTCCTCTGAATTTTCCACTGACTGTTTAGGGTTTGGATCAGGGTTTTCAGGGCAGGGATGTTCAACCGCTGGAATCGATTCTCAGAAAGGGGGTACTGTCGTATAACTGCCCGATGGAGGCGCCTGAGGTTCCAAAACTTGTGGGTTTCCTTGGGTCGGGGTGTGGGTTCTCAAAGGGTTGGTTGAAGATTCACCATGATGGAATGAGAGGGGGGTTTGAGAGCTAGTCGCCTTAGGATTAGGGAGGAGGCGGGCGGAAATAAAGGTTGTAGTCGAGGGTGACTGCAACAACGAGGGAGGAAACAGCTAGATCGAAGGAGGCTCCGAGAAAGTTACTATGGAGTAGGAAGGTCCTGTGATGGAAGGAAGACCCGTAATGGTAGCCGATAGATCCTAGCAGAAGGGAAGGAGTTCGTTCGTGAAGGGGCAAGGGGTTTGCCAAATATTGACATTCTCCACTTGGTCTTCCAAATAGTCTAGTAGGTCAAGCTCCATACCCATTCCAAGGTGATTTCCGCCAGCTGCCTTCAAGACCATCGTAACTGTTGTTGTGGGGAGGGTATCAGAATGCGGTGGGAAGACACTGAACATGGAGGAGACAGTAAACAACGATGTTACAGAGAGGCTTAGCAAGTTACGGGTGACGGGAACCACCACGGGTGATCCAGGTGGATATTGGTGGCCACCTGCCAAGTCCATCTGGACCCCCACCATTGTCTTTCTCAGCATTTTCAGTTTCCTTAATTGTAGCACAACTTACTATTTTTAGCAGTTTTTCGGGTCCTGAACTTCCGGAGCCGTTTTTGAGGCCCTAAACGATGTTTTTTGGGAAATCTGGGGGCAACATGGGTCCATGGACCAATGTTGCCCTTCCCAAAGTGGTAGTTCTCGGATAGATCTTTCTAACGAGCTATCATACGCGTCAAACGGAGATCGTATGCCAAGTTACGACCCCGGGAAATTGATGTACCAATTTACCCAAAACGGGGCCCACAATTTGGCGTTTCATCTTCTAAGGGTCGGTTTTGGAATGTGAACGGTTTTCCATTGTTTCTCAATAATAAATAGGCCTTCGAGCCTCATTGTAACACAAGTTCGGAATAGTTCAGAGACATGTAGCCGCACATCTCTTCTCAGAGATAAGCTACCATCGTCCTAGCTGGTTTATTTCCAAATCTGGTTGTAAGCATATTTCGGTATTTTCCATTAATGAAATGAAGTGTTATTTCCGCTGCATCTCTTTATTTATGGTTATCGCATCTCTGTATTTATGGTTATCTCTGTAATCTATTCCGTTCCTATTTAAATCTGGATCATTGACCCCTAATACAACATCAACACCATCCATTTGTATTGTAATCATGAGACTATCCAACACATACTCTCCCATATTGAACTTAATACTATGACACTTCCTTAACAATTTATGGTGCCTTCATAAGTAATCATTAGTTAAGAGTTTGGTGCTAGACATATGAAATAATTTAGAAAATTTTCTAATTTGTATTGATGAAGTTATGGGTATTTCTTGAATCAATCAGAATTGTTGGTTTTTTCTTCTTGATATACTCTTATATCTTGAGAGTTTGTGAAGTATTGATTCCAGCCAATGCATGATAGGATATTATTGGAGTAGTCTCTACTAGCTTTAGACTTTGTGATGATTCCAATTCTTGATCTTCCTCCTCTTCATAATCTGTGGAGAATAATTTCTTCTCACTCATTTATACCCCTTACTCTACTTGTTGATACAATTGAAACATAGTCCCTTTACTCTTCTTTCATCCATTTTCTAAGGTTTCAACCTTGTCAGTTTAGGAGAGGGAGCATGATCTTCACTATAATTATTAGTGATTGATTTTTCTAGCAGCCATAATTTTACTTTCAACTTTCCTTTCTAGACTAAGAGCATGCACTAGAGATTTAGGTTCAAAGATATGCACCTCATGTTGGATGCTTTCCTTTAAGTTCCCATAAATAGGTCTAACAAATTATCCTCTGAATATTCTTTACTATGAGTCTTAACTTTTGGAATTGTTGAATGTTCTATGTAACTAGGCCCTTTTGTTGAATGCTTACCAATTGACTAAATAATATATTTCTCTTAATATCCCTGTAATGTGCTATGAATTATTTTGAAAAATGGACCAAGATATAATAGAGTCCTTTTCCTTTCACAAAGTCATTAATACCATGCATGTTGGTCTTATTATAAAAATAAGGATGCAATATTTAACTTTTGTAAGGATTCTACTTAGTGTAGATCAAATTATTGCTCCATCTAAAATACCCATGATATAGGATCATTACCATAAAACTTCCTCGTATTGATCTTCATAATGCAGTAGTTTCTTGGTGTTGACTTGAAGCTTAATGATGTGCATCTTGGATTGAAAATTCATGATTATGGTGCTACAATTCAATATTTGTGATCTCCAATTGTGATAGCATACTTCTCATTTGAGATTTATTCTCAACAACATGCTTCTCACTATTTTCATGATTTCCTTGGATCTCTACATCCCTTTTAGGAAACCTTTATAAGAGAAGATTTTTAATGGCGATCACAGATTTTTGTATTTCTTATTTATTTTCATTCATCTTATTTTCTATTTTGCTTTTAATTTTTTCTTGAGAACTTGATAAATCCACCTTTTCAATATACTACCACCTATTTCTTTAAATTCTTTCTTAAATTGAGATAGCCTAAAGTCTAAGCCTTCACTTTCTTCATGAGTCAAGGATAAGCCTTCAGCAAATTTAATTGGTGTAGAAGTTTTCTTTGGAGGCATGTTGGAAAATAATAATAGTACTCCTCTTTATCAAAACTTTAAGTCACCGAAAAAAGGGTTCTTCTAATCAACAATTAGGTCACCAGTAAGTTACATACCTTAATTAGGTGAATATTAGAATGACTGAAGTTTTATTAATATACCTTTGAGATTTGAGCCCTGATGGATTTGCGAATTTATTTTCTAATACTTTGATATGTCCTTTCTACAATTCCACACCTGCGAACTAAATTTGACATGCCAAGTGAAAGTTATGGTAACTTTCCCAAAATGTGCTTATTTTTGGCCACTTCCCACGAGCAAACTTGTAAAGTGTGTCGCGTGTTCACTTCTTCAAATATAATTTTGAAATTTGTACCCAAGTCACTTCTATATGTCTCATGGAATCTTTGAATATTTCACTGTCTAAAAATTCCCAAATAGGAAGATATACGAAAAACACCAAGCTGACTTGTTTAAAATTTATTTCAGGATTGTTTACAAACCCTAACTTCTACATGGCATTAATATGAGAGTATAGTGAACCAAATTTTAAAAATTGAACCATATGTTAGATTCCTCCTTAATATGGTCCATATTTCACTATTTGAGACCTCATAGAAATAAATTATTGAGAAAATTCCAAAAATAGCTCTCTGAAACTAATTTCGGGATTTAAATAAACATGGATGCAATAATCCCGGAAGAAAACACTACACAAAAGACTGATCACAGAAGCATCAGAACAATAATATTTAGGAACCTAGACTTCCTTATAGAATATATCTTAAATTATAGTGAACGAAGATCTAAAATTTGAACTAGATGTTCATCAATATTTTTCCACAATGTGATCCAAGTTTCATGGCCTGAAACCCTAGAGAAAAATATTATAGTGTAAATTTCAAACCGAACTTTTATAGATTGATTTTAAGAGCATTCAGAAAATCTAACTTCCTTGGAACATATCTATGAAAATGTAACAAAACAAGATATGAAATTTGAACCAGATATTTCTTGATATGTATTATCAATATTCTCGAAATTTTCACTATCATAAACCTTTGTAGAAAAATTGTTATAGCAAAAATTCCATGATGACCTACTAGAAGAAACAAAACCCTAAGATCACGAGCTCTAATACCAAATGGTATGATCCTTTCACCTTAAAAATGATAACAAACCAATAATTACAATCCTCTTTGAGGGGAAAACATCCTTTCACAATGAATATAATGTCAATGTACAAGATAATATTTGATGATTCTAAGACTAGGTCTCCTTTTGTGTGTGTGTGTGTGTGTGAGACACTAGGTATAATCATAATAAAATGGAACCATAAGGAGTTCTAGCCTACATACAAAGATAACAATAGAAATGTAATCACTCAATATATAGGGCTTAATAAGGGTTATATGGTAAAAATGGGTGTTATATAGGGCTTACATCCTTCAAACTAGGACACATAATAACAAGCACACATATATATTAAATTATATTTATAACATTATGTTACCTTTCAAGGCGAGTTGACATAATGTAATAAATTATACTAATATCATGGTTATATGCAAATCCAAGGTTGACAAGTTTTCCACATTGTGGGAGTCAACACCATCTATGATACATTAAGAATGTCCTCACACTTCCTCAACTTTGTTTACATGAAGATCTACATGTATGATTAAGTCTTTCTGTTTTCTAGGTTTAAATCTAATTGATTCATACAATACAATGAATGAATTGTTTATCTGTATATGCAATATAGAGAACCAAAGTTACACAAATATTTTAGAGTTAAAACTACCATTTATCAACATTTGGTGAGAAACATAAATGAGGTGCTTGCAAATACATGCGAAGAAATCATTGAATATTTCATCTCATTTTGGTCTAAGAAAATCAACACAAAAAAATATTTCATGTAGGAACACTTACCAATATCTTTGAGTACAACATCATGTCATGCACTTGCAGACTTTGGATTTTTCACATTCTTTTTTGTGTATAATTATGATATGCAATTGGAGCATAATTTTCATTTAAAGATAATTGACATAAATTTCCTTAAGGTGAACTAGTCCAACTATATGCCAATTGGGAAATACATTAGCAAGATCTTAAGATCCATCGTTCCTCTGATTACTTGACTAAAGATATATTTATGTTTGACCTCGTTCTACTTCTATATCTGGGCCTCACTCCTAAATTCCGATCCTTAAATCTAGCTCTTCCACCCCCATATCAGTCATCATAGAATGCGTCTTTCCCTTCATCACCAAATCATCCAAAATCCCCACCCTACCAAGGTATATCTTCTCATAGCCCCTTCATTTAAACATAAACATTCCAGACTATCAACATTTGTAATTTTATAGAAGGAATGATAATTTGCAATCATATAAAATTCAATTAGCTAAGATAAAGAAAACATTTGCTTTGGAAAATTAGGCAACCAACTAGACTCAATGGCGAACTATTCCATTCATCATGCTT
The DNA here is from genome assembly GCA_000404065.3 of Pinus taeda. Taxonomy (NCBI): domain Eukaryota; kingdom Viridiplantae; phylum Streptophyta; class Pinopsida; order Pinales; family Pinaceae; genus Pinus; species Pinus taeda. The sequence continues at coordinate 115,783 of APFE031362561.1, read as the reverse complement.
ATTTCATCATCAACATCATGGGGATCATAGAATTCCCACAATTGTAAATCATTCCATTTAGTGAAACCATGGAAATCACATAATATTCCATACAAATTATCATAGTAAAATGTGACAAAATCCATCTAGATAATTAAAGAAAATTAAATTATGAATACCAAGAATGTTTTAAATTAGAACAAAAGGGAAGCCATCTTTCACATCAACATCTTGGATCCTACAAAATTTTATATTACAAACCAAATAATTAGAAAACATTATTATTAGGACACCATTGGGATTTTATAACAATAATATTTAACATATATTTCAACTGAAGGAAATAATCACTACCTTCCAAATCTTCAAAATTCTTCATCAAAATCAACCTCCTAAGTGGAGTTTAAAATATTACCAATATAAAGTATGGTTGAAGATTCTTCCACACATTCACTGCCAAGAAAAAACACTATCGTAAATCACTTCAAAGCAAAACTATGCAAGAGAATTAATTGGTGGGTGATTCAGAACATAAACTATTAACAAAATTCAAAAAATTATGGTCTTAATGCATAACCATAAATCATATTTGAATTAATAAGCATGAATAAATGGTGGTGACATACTGCACGAGATGGCAAGGTAACAACAAATATAACTTTACCAAGACCAATCTTGCTAAAGACATAGACGAAACATAGTTCCATCAAATTTTTATGGTCTTAATGCACAACCTGATAGCATATTTGAATTAATAAGCATGAATAAATGGTGTGTACATACTACATGTGATGGCAAGGTAATAATCAAGCTAAATCTAACTTCCTCTCTTGGTGGCCCTAGGCTTCCTTAAACTTCAACGTACAAAAATGCCTTTCTACTTCTGCAACCTATTCCATTGTGCTTAGAGCCTAAAAATCATATAGGAATGACTTTTTTTGAGCCAAAATTGGTCAAAAATTGAAGAAGTTATGGTCTCTTCAATTTTCCCTAGGAAAACTCCAGTTAACCCCGCCAAAATTGGAGTAGTGTCAGATTTGTCAAACCTACCAAACTACCTCCAAGTTAATCTGCAATTAGTTGGGGATAAGAATGGGTTAATTAATGCTAATTCCACTTAGCGCACAATGCTAGCCTCCTGTTATGGTGTATGGTCATATGCAGAGAGGTCTGGGCCGTGGGGCTGGCCCTCTCTTTCCCTAACTGCCACATTTAATCTCTTTAAATGAAAAGTGTGCCCATTCTATGTTAAGTCAAATGGTGTGGCATAGTGGTGGAGCATGGGGCTTGTGTGGGCGAGACCACGAGTTCAACTCGACCAGCCTCCCAAATAATTTTACATGACCTTTGAGAGGGCATGTGGTGGCTTCTGGGCTTTCCACGTGTCATCCTCTCATTGGTCCTCCCAAATGCCTTTGACCAATTACATGCCGACATTTTTCACAACCTGATTGAGCCACCTATGGGAATATTCCTTGGAATATTATTTTTCTTGACTGGGCTATACAGATGCCTAGTTAGCATCCCAGCCAGCCTTGTCCCCAGAATTTTTCTTTTTTGGCAAAGCAGAAAAAGTCTCTATATTTCTCATACGAGCTCCATTTTGGCTGAAACGAGTTGCGTTGGGATTATATCACCAAGACGGACATGGTCGTTTAGGTTTTGACTGATTCTGAGCAATTTGATTTTTGAGCAATTTTTTTCCCTTAATCCAGATTATGATCAAGTCCTTACTTCAGGTAACCACCAAAATATCGTTTTTAGGCTTAGTGGATGAAAGAATTAAAACCGAATTAGGGGGAGTAGGGTTGCAAGCAACCAAATTGGTCTCCTAATTTGGGAATGGGTCTGTTAACACAATAGGTGTAGCAGAGGATTTAAGGAATTGATTCACCTTTGGTTGGTGTGGCAATCATGAGTGAAGTGTTCCTCACTACAAATTAGACATGGGTAATGAGGTTTCCTCTTATCTTTAGGAGACGGATTGTTTTTTTATCCTATAGAGCATTGTCTTTCTTCTTCTTGCCTTTTCATTTCTTCTTACTTCTTGGTTGTGGAGATTTACCTTTAGATGATTGAACAACATTGATATTTGAAGTAGAAGCCATGGGAGTGGAAGGAGGGTTTTGATAAGCGACAAAAAGAGTTGAACCAAATGGTTTCCCCATCGACTGCTGGTTGGTAGAACCAATCACGTCATGAGAAACATGTGATTCTTTACCATAAGTTCGAGAAACAATATTTGTAGGTCGCAGAGCATCAAATATCTTATCATACAACGTGATAGATTGGGTATAAATGAGATCCAAGTACTTGACACGAGCGATCACCTATTCTTCGATGATGAATCTTCCTTTGGATACATCTTCTGTAATTGATGGAAAAAACAATTTATGAACCATTTAGCTAACAATTGATCAGGAACAAAATTCTTAGCCAAACGATGATGACGTCGCCACTCATGAATATTATCAGAAATGTGAGTGGCTTTGGTGTGCTTTAAATTAGATAAGATTTATGCTCTAGTATCATATGTGATGGGTAACTGGAAATGTGTTAGGAATGTAGGAGATAAGGTGTTGAAGTTATCAAATGAAGCTCAATGTAATTGTATGTATCATTTAGTTGTCGTACAAGTGAGTGTATGTTCGAAAAGATGCATACGAACAAAATCATCATTAAGGGAGCTTGAATAAAACCACAAATGATATGTCATTATATGCATGCATGGGTCTCTTACAAGATTTCCATTGAATTTATGAATAGTAGAAGGAACCTTAGTAGGAATAATAGGTCACCAAGGATAATGTGCAATTGAATCATTTGTAAGGTTGGTTAAATCAGGCAAGTCAAGAGTCGCCACTAATGGAAAATTCCTATTAAGAACCTGTGGAGGATATCTTTGCTAAGAAGGAATATCCTGAGTAACAGGTTTTTGTGTCCTGAGATAGGGAGGATTTTGATAGCTAGTATACGCATAATTCTATTGTCTAGTTCCAAGATGACCTTGAAAAGGTTTGAACAAATGAGTTTGGACTTGTTGACCATAAGGAATCTGAGGTATACCTTGATACGGTGGATATGGTTGCCCCATGGGATTCTACATCATTCCAACATAAGGTGGATTTAGTTGTGGTTGTGCCTATGCCATACCATACACAATCTGACCCATTTGAGCTTGAGGAATGGCCTGCCCAAATTGTTTTGATTGTAAGTTACCTTGAAGAGGCTTGGTATACATAGGTTGTTATGCACGAGATATTGATGGGATGGGTTGAGTTAAATATACAACCTGTAAAGGTTGGATCACATTCATTTGAGTTTGTAAAGGTTGAGTCATGGGTTGCTAAACAGAAATCTGAGGGCCAGATCGAATAGGTTGAGAAGCTGAACTAGGTTGAATAGGAAAATTAGGTTTCCAAATAATAGTAGTCATTTATGAATATGGAGGACTCATTTGAGGCTGGGCACTAATTTGAGGAGATGGAAATGAACCTACAATAGGTTCCCCACTGCCAAAAAAATATGTTAATATAGAGGCAACTTCCCCCCAAGTGGAGGGATCCCAATAGGAGATGGATTGGGTTGTTGTAAATAAACATGTCCACTAAAATAAGGGCGAACCTACTACTGAACCATAGGTGTAGATGGAGGAAGAGAATCAGACTATGTAGCACTCATTAACGAGGTTCTAGACATAATCCAAGATGTAGATGTGATGGGGGAGGTCCATGGATTGGTTGCTACACTAGAGAAGGTACCAGACGAGGATTGCTAACTAGGCGGGACAAACAAGCCACCATACAAATGTGCCTCTGGTGTAGTTACAAACATGGATGAGGTTGCAAATTTGATTATCTCAGACATGATAGAAGATATAGGCTGGTAAACCAAAGCAGAATAAGTCATGGATAATCCCAAAGAGGATTTCCAAGAGAAACTCCAAGGCTAGTTGAAAGGAAAATAATCAGACAAAGGAGGTTGAAATGGAGTATGCGGAGATGAAAAAGGATGGTCCTGATAAAGATGATTCCCTACTCTAATGGGAGAGGAGTGTTTAGGATCTTCCTATGGAATCTCTTTGATACTCACAAGACTAGGTGGAATGGGTTCACCATTGGCTCCAAGATATATAGTTTGGGGTTGTGTTTGAGACAGTGGAAGAGAATGAGAAGGTCCTAGAGTGATAGGTGTAGATGATTGAGGTACCTTAGGTTGTATAAATTTGGGTTGATTTATCTCTGACTTAGGAAATTCAAGTTCAATAACCTCAGGTAAAGAGATTTTAGGCGCTTCAATATCAATTGTGCCAGTGGCACCAGCCAATGGACATGTAATATCGAGCTCTGTATTCTCAAGAAAATATGATTCTAGTGGATCTATCTCTAATGGAGGAGCAGAAGTAATAGCCCATGAAGTACTGGATTCAATAGTCTACACTTTCTTATGCTTCTAACGATGACTAGGAGTTGCCTCAAGAGGAAGAGGAGGAATATTTTGAATTCTATACGAATGACAGGGTAAAGGGTCTTATTCTTCCATGGTGGATTAATAAATTTTAATAATTACCACAAAAAATAAATCGAAGAGGGTAAACTAGGCATAAAGGTTTACCAAAAAATTGTGAACTGCAATATACAATGTTGGAGAACCAAAGAGTTACGTACGGGAAAGCAATCTCCCCGAATGTTGTGTTTAGTATATCACAGTGTACAAGGCGGTTGATTCGATTACCTATGGCAAACCTATGGTGGAATTCCAAAATATATTCGATGGTACGTGGAAGTGCAATCTGTGTTAGTGCTTTCTAATGTGTAACCGTATGATAAGAGCATTCCCATATACTTTTCATGCATGGAGTTCCATCCAATATACCCGAAGGTAAGTGGAGAACAATCTGATACATTTACGTACGTGGAATGGGATAACACACATAGAATTCAAAACTAGCAAAAATAAAAACTCCTATGTTTAAAAATGTTGAACCACGTCTCTAGCCTAGACCTCTAGATGTTTGCATTAATGTTAAAAATTCTCCTTAGGTTGATTGAATAAATTTTAAAGTTTATCTTGATTTAATTTTTGGTTTTCAGGGCTCACCATGAATTTCACTTCAATATCCTAAAATGAAATCTAGCATTATAAAAAGAATATTTTAATTTCAATGAAAATCTATAAATCTGAGGGAAGAGAACAAAGAATATACATCATACAAGATGCAACAAACAAGATTGGTCAATCAATTGCCCTAATAAAATTATTTCTAACTATAATTTTCACTCATAAAACCCTATATGAAATGCATAACGCATAATATTTTTCTTTTCAATTCCACTTAATTTTAAGATGAAAACTAAGATATTCACCTAGTCATTGCTAAAAAACACTTTCCAGAATAATGACGAAAACAACGATGCTTTTAATAAATCCAATGATCAAACAATCAGTTCTCTAATGACCTAATGACAAGAAGAAAATAAAAACTAAAAAAATACTTATCAAAGACACTCAAAACCAAAAGAAAACCAGATGAATGCTTTTGAGAGGGCTAAACACACACAGGGACACAAGGAGACCATCTGGAATTAGTGGCCCTTGGTCCATCCAATCAAATTCTTCGTCAATAATGTTCTCTCCTTCTTCCTCCTCCTCACTTTCTAATTCTAAATATGCTTTTCCTTCACCATTCAAATCTTCATTATAGTCAAGTTGTTCTTCTTCTCTCAATCGTTCTTCATCTAAAAAGGAAAATATTCCTCGTCACCTTCCAAATTCTCCTCAATAATTGGAATTTCCCCTTGTTGATTCATTCTTTCTATGGAATCAACTAACTATTCAAGGGTTGAAATAACCAAATAAACCAATACACCATCGTGGGTTTTTTCTTTCTTTTCTGAATTATGAGAAAGAATAACAAAAACGAGAAGTAACCTAATAGATTTTGCAAATTGACAAATAATTGGCTGGATTTTTTGGATTTGATTGTAAGTGACCTCAAAATATTGTTCAATAATAAGATGAGAAGTCTCTCCTCTCTTATGAGTATGATTTGGTGTAGAACTTAGAGTGTTACTACCTTGCATAGAAGTTTGTTTAATATGATGTGGTGAATTGTTAGCCATAAAAATGTTTCCCTCCTTCTAGTGCAAGAATTTTGACGGTGCTAGACCCCACCAATGTAAATGGGGCCTTCGTGATATGAAGTCCCAATTATACCTCACATCATTTGGTATAGGAGCCCCATCCGAAATATGGTCTAGATGCCATTTACTTAAATATTTTCCTTGGCTATAGTAGTTAGCATAAGAGAGCAACACACATGTACTTTTGAATGAGCAAGTAAGTATGCCTTGTGAAATATTCATTTGCAAATGTATCAAGGTTCTTTCACTAGAAGGAAAAAAAAAGAGTCTTTAGGAGCAAAGTAATAATATGAATCTAACAAAGACACACACACATACATATGAAAGAATTGTTAACCATCAAGTGAAATAGTTCACTTAGATGCAATGATCGTTAAAACCAATACAAATCATCTTCAATAAGATGAACACCAAATCCAATGATATATTTCAATTTATTTTGTACATAAGAATGCCAATATATACTGCAAACATCCAAAGAATAGTCTTAAAAGATTCACAATATACACATGAAAATGTGTTAGCTCAGTGAGCTTGAAATATTATGCGAGAGTTCCAAGATAGATTGATACAATGAAACACCACTAGCTCCAATAGTGGAGTGTTAAGCTTTTACTCTCTCTCCAAAAGAACTATTTTCCTCTCTAATGCCTAGTTGGGGTAGCCAAGGTGAAAATTACCTTCTTTGAATAATGAGGCTTCTTTTATAATAAGAGGAATGATCTTTAATATCCCCATGACTCTTGAACTCCCCTTTCTACTTCTCCATGTGACTCTTGGATTCCCACATATTTACTTTTACAATATCTTTCAAAATTACATCATTACTTTCCACATCATCATGTGATGACAACATGACAATACATAGACATTGATGACTTGGACCCATGGTGACTTGTACATAAATTTCTTGAAAGATTGACAACACTTCGATTGTATCTTCAATACTTGTAACACATCTTGCATTATTGTTTCCTTCTAAGCTCCAAAGGGTCTTGATAGATTATGGAGTCTTCATGAGCCACTTGATCATTGGAATCATTGTTATTTCAACTATCACAACATAGTTCCTTTATGTCTTTTATCTTTGAACAACTTCCTTGGGAAACATTCCTTGAAAAATCTCCACACATATCCTTGCCATGCTTCGTGGAACACTTTCAAATGTAGATCACTCATAGAAAGCAACTATTAGACCAAAAATATCCTACTCTACATGTCGGATGTAAATCTTATGACTGTGGTTCAACAGTTCCCCAAGGGAAGAGAGAGAGATATCTTTTGGGTGTAGGGTACACTTAAAAGACACAGGGAGGGGCTTCACTGATCACTGATACTATGCCATGCCTAGCTCTAGAGGAGGAGGATGCCTGATGGGCATAAGGCACAACTCCAAGGAACAAGGAAAAATGATTATTCATTGAGGATGCATTGTATGCTTCGAAGGAGAGTTAGGGTTATAAGGAGGTCGCAAGACACAATCAAAATGCACAAGGGGTAGCATCTATTCCCACTTAGAGTGCGCAGTGCACTCAACTGAGAGATTGAGGCTTGAATAATGTGAGGCATAGAAACAAGCAACATGAAGGTTTTTATATTTACTGGGAATGCATTGTGTGCTAGAGATATTCCTTCTAGGCATAGTTCCAACTCGCAAGAAGGGTCTCTAATAAGCCTTAAGAGTGCACAATGTGCTATTTCTATCGTAGTGGGAAGGCTTGCAAAGTCAAAAAATTGTCTGACTGGAAGAGTGAAACCTTGAAAAACACCTTGAGTTAGGAGTAAAATAAAATTTGAGACATCTCAACTCATTAGTAAAACTTAGACATGACCTAAGACTAAGAAATATATATCAAAATGCCAATTCACAAATAATATCCAAGTGTAACAAATGAATTATGTGAAATTGCGACCAAAAGTGTCATTTTGTAATTAGAAAGTATATTATGACTCCAAAGTACATTATTGTTACTCTTGATGATCTGAAGACACTGGACACTTGAAACATGTATAGAAACAAATAACGACACTTGACTACCAAATGTGACACTTTACATAATAGAAGGTAAGCTCTAAAATTTAAACATAGAAAATTTTTGGAGGGTGTTATAGCAGCAACAATAGTTTCTACATAACAAATGACAATGATAATGGGGCTAAAGGAATTCTCACATATATTCACATATGTTTGGAGTTGGATCTCACTAATTTTGGATAAAATACTCCTCAAATGGAAGGGTAGGGTTTATTCACAAGTGGTTGATTATGAGAATATCGTTTTTTACTGCCAGAATTTTCAACAACCTAGTCATCTTTAGAGTGCTTGCTTATTTTTGCAAGGGTCAAATACCAAATAGGATCCTAAGAAATTGACCCATGTCTGGTAAGATTCGAAGGGGTCAAAAGGACTCAAGACTACTACAAATCATAAGAAAGATACCCTCAGCAATAAAAGGCATCTAAGATAAAGAAACTCCTTAAAACTTAATTTTGCATGATGTAGAGCCATTGCATCTCTCTACAAAGGAATTTCACTTCACAACCAAACCCAAAAAGTTATCTATGATAATTTTGGCTCCATCAATGAGTAGGCACAAGGATACCCATGATTCATACCACTTGGATAGTGACAAGGAAACTACAAATGGGCTAGAATATTCAGTAAACCAAGCATCTCAAAGGAATCATTGTCTCATTTGCTCATGACAATCACTAGAATGGGATAGATGTCCATAAGACAAAAGGAAAGAATGATAAACCCATGAATAATCAAAGGATCTAAGCCTAGGTAGGTTGTTAATGTTTCACTCTATATTGTTTTTAAGGAGGAAGGGTGCAATCCAGTTTTTTTGGAAGTAATACAAATTGATTTAAAAAAAAAATGTTTAGGTTGGATTTCATCACCATGACATATGAGAATAAGCATGCTATTTTATATATAATCCAAACTAGTAAAACATCATAAACATACAATTATTAATTAAATAAATAAATAGATCCTAAAAATCCCAGTAGAAAAAGTCATGCTCAAAACATACACTTAAAAAATGTGCATATAGTAGGCATGATAAGTTGAATATTTTCATTGTTGTACTTTCCCACCTAAAATTAAGGGGTATTAAGAATGTTTGGACAAATCCAAGGACATACATTAACAATAAACCTATGCCAAGAAATGTACATACATAGATATAACACACATAAGGGGTTGTGGTGATGTCACCATGAGAATATTTAATACCCAAAAAGTTACATTGAACTAGGGCATGAAGTTAGGTGCATTGCAAGATAATTTTTGCATAATGCATAAACAATATTAAATATAGAGGTTTTAGGCACACTTTGTAGTCCTCATCTAAAGTAAAATTCCAAAATAATCCAATAATGGTTTGTGCAAATAAACTGATAATAATATTTATTTAAAAAGGAAGATATACAAATGTTTCATATACTAAACCAAGACAATACATGTCTCAGATAAAACTTGCAATGGAGACTGTGTTTCTAGATTGGCTTTACATGAAATCTAACAAAGCTTTAAAACCTTTTTTAAAGAAATGTAGTGAATTATCTCTACGAACAAACTTCAAATACAAGTAGTTAGGTCTAAAGAGTCTCAATCACTTATCTTTGATGTCGTGTTTAAATTAAATAGAGACACATCAATCAAAATATGAGGGACTCGACTCACTAAATAGAAACATGCAACATTTAGATGAATAACCTTAGTATGTAAGTAAGAATCAATATCTCTCTTGGATACTTCACATTATAAAAACAAATCTTCATTTGAATTTATTATAAAAACAAAGCTTCATTTGAATTTATTATAAAAACAAAGCTTCATTAGATCTTGGGTCTTCTATCTTATTCACTCGATCGCCTAATGTACGAGTCTAACCATGTAATAAAGGAGCTAAAGTCAAACATGGTAGACACCATCTGATTACTGGCTAATGATGTAATCCGTTAAAAAACATTATAGAAACCATTGATGATGTTAATGGCTTGCAAGGTACTACAGTACAATTTGTATGGTGTGAATGGATGAGTTGAAGTCGAACACTAAAAAAAATATGTTGGTCGAAGTCCGATGATGTAAACTTGTCGCCAAGAGCGAGGAAGATTTCCATTGATGCATGCATATCCCAAGGTACTGAAGGAAGAGTTTCTAAGTCAACTTCCTGGATAATGAGCTGACATTGATAGGAAGCAACCTATCACAGGAGGGCCTTGATGTATCCCCTATCAATGACATAAAATGGGTATCATGATTTGAGACAAATACTTTGATGTGGAACTAGTTCAGGAACGACAAAAATGGAATGAAGGATTAAGAGTATTGTAATAGATATTAACTAAATGACTTCTCTTGAACACATCGATGACACTAAATGGAGTTGGAAGCATTGAGCCAAAATGGAAAATGGAGGCTTTGAAATGGTATGACGAATCAAAACACAAGTATATTTCTCACCCCAACAACCATGGAGATGAAGTGGAAGAGTGTCGTGTTCAAGAGTGAATCACTGCCATAATAGGGGGAATATCCCATTTTCCCAAAATTTCCAAAACCATTGTTGGTCAGTATGTCTTTATTTTTTAACAAGCTTGAGGAGGATAACATATGCATGATCTGTAAGTTCATGCTTCAGATGAATCCCTATGAGTATGTTTAAGAAACCCTAAGAAGGTGTGGTTTGACCCCATCATGTTCGACAAGTCCATCATTTTTTAATGCTTTTAACGAGTCCAACGAATGTCTAACTCGAAATATTTTTCGTGTTTAGAGAGTTTGAAAAAGAGGTGAAAAATAAAACTCCAAAGGTTCCTTTTCCTAAATTGTCTCTTGAGTCTGAAAAGGTAGGAAAACATACTTAAGAGAACCTCTTATCCATGTTTGACTAAGGTATTCATTTTTCATAATTAGTCTATCTCAGTTCGGAAAAGGGTTAAACTTATACTGAGTAGACATCTTTTCATTTACTTTAACGAGTTCAGAAAGACAAGTGCTCGACAATACTTTCATGTTTAGGGAGTCTGAAAAGCACTGAAAGAGGACTCCAGGGGATTCCTTTTTCATAGATTTACAGAGCCCGAAAAAGTGATAAAAGTATACTCCTTGGTCAAAATGTTTTGTTTCAATCTAGACATTGTCAAATCCATTAAAACAACTATCATATTGCTGAAAACACCACCAAAATATTAAAGATATTAGTTTCATGTTAAAACTGAGTCATATTGAGGTAAAAGCACTAATAAATTAATGATGAAAATGATGAAAATGACCATAAAATAGGAAAAAAGTAACTTGTTTTTACCATTTCATAGTTACCTCTTGGAGAGTGAATTTTGAGTGTTTTTGCCCCCAATATTCTGCAACTGATTGTGACCAATCTAGTGGATCATTTCAAGAGTCGTCACTTCCATGTAGGAGCTAAGACCTTTCTCTTCCTTTTCATGGTTCCATTTTGCAATTTCATGCTCATTTTTCAAGGTTTTGAGCCTCATATAGCTCTAATTCCTTGCCCTAGGTCCAACACACCCCCATAAGGTTGAAAGGGCACATTGATCAGGAGAAAATTACACTAGGGCCAATGCTGCAACACACTCTCTTCCCTTAGTAGGGTGCGTTCTGCACAATCCCCAACTTGTTTTTGCTTGTTTACCTCAAATTTTCATTGGTTTTTTTTGCATGAAATGTATCCTAATGATTCTCCTTATAATGTTTCACATGTCTATTGGAACAAAATGGCCTTGATATGGAGGGAAAGAGACCAGGAAAATAATATTTGACTGTAGGTAATGATCCCGCCACCATCCAGGATTTAAGAGATTGTTGGCTCTTAAAATTATTTTGGCTTCCTGGTATGAGGAAACATATAGATTTATTGAGATATCTTGTGCATTCATGGGATGTTGAAGTGATAGACATTCAAACTTGGTGCACTACATTGGAAATACAAGTAGGTGAAAATTATTTTTTGACTGTTTTGTCAAGGTGAGGTGCCCCTGTTTCTTTGTTTGGTTCAAGGAGTGGTGGAGAAATAATCAAAGATTATATCAATACACATTGTAGACTGAGATACCAACCAACTAAGGAAGGGAAAATTGACATCAAAGACGTAGTCTATTTCCTTTAAGAATGATCATGTTCCTTATTTTCAAATTGGCTGACAGTGCATCTCTCTATGTGGCGAATAAGTCACATATGTAGTATTCTCTAGAATATCTGGAGCCTACAATATTAAACTAGAGTGCAAGGTTATTGGTAAACATGAAAGAGCAGCTGACTATAGAAAATCATGAATGGTTGAAAAACTTTGGCTATGGTTTGCTTCTGATCTCTTTTTCTCTAGAGAGAATTCTGTTGCTCAAGCCACAACATATCGCACTCTACCCCGCAGATCCAAGAGTCCCATAGATGAAGAGATGGGTGGATCTCATGTTTAGGCATGCAGGTCATTCATATTAGCTTCACACCTGTCTTCTTTAGCTGGTTGTGTATGCAACTTATCATGATAAAAGACTATCCATATGAAGGGATGGATTTCTATAGAGATCCAGAGCTCCTAGTTCTTGATGGTGAGCAATAGGGTGCCATAGGTAAGAATTTTTTACCCTTTTTTTGTATTTTTAAGGTTTACAATTTTTTTGTGATTTTTTTATGTATCCAAGACTAAACTACTGGTTTGTACACATATAGATATTGAACCCATTCGACTACTAGGCTTTTCTTATCTTTAGAATGCAGGAGGTCCACAATAGGCACCAACAGTGGTACAAACAACCATAGTAGGACGAGAGGTACTACAAGATCTCGATGTGATCGAGGTCCTAGCAGAGGTTGAGCATCATATGGAGTGGTTGACCCATGGTATACCTGAGACTAGGGTGGATGAGCTCCCTATGCAACTATAACAACAGACATTGGTGTTCTTGGCCATATTAGTCGGCTTATGTGCAAGATGGCTCGCATAGTGGCGAGTTATCATGAGCACTACGATTAGTCTACTAGGAGGATTATAGCCATATTTTGGTCTCATGTATATTTTAGGCCATGTGGCCACATGTGTCTCAGGAATTATTCTTGTAAAACCAAAATTTTGATATATATAAAACTATCTATCTTCAATGTTTCTTATGGTTATATTGTTTCATTTCAATGTGACGTGATGTGTATTGAATTAATTTACATGTGTTGCAGATTGTTGGTCACTTTAATTGTTTATTAATTTAATTTAATCAACCAAGTGCTACATAAATTGTCAACCCAGGGAAATTTGTTTGTTTCAAAGGCAACCACACATTGTTTATGCTCAATCCAAAAAGCAATGAAAAATTGTAGTAATAATTACACTAATCACACCTTGATTTAAACAAATTGAACCTCTACTCTGAGTTACAGCAAGAACAATCTCACTATTGCAGACAATTATCAAAAGAATCCTGGATTACATTAAAAAGAACAATCTAGGAAAAGAAATCATTTTGTCGAGGAAAAGACTAATTGTGCTATAACAGAGAACATGACCCTATTCCCCAAGTAGGAATCTTCAGCACCTGTTTCTAACTACCATGCTTCACAAACTCACTCTGCAAACCAAATTACCAACTAAAATAATCACTGATTACTTATGAATGGATTTATGAAAACAATGCAATGATCAAAGAAAATTGAGTTTCAACAATAGATATAGAGTTCCAATAACACATAAGTAATTTTAGCAAACAGAGCTTAACAAAGCATGAATGTAAAATAATACTTAACGCAGAAATTAATGGGTGAATCTTGTGATGAAGGTGGGCCCTTTCCTTCTCACAAGATTCCCCAGAAAAAGGAACTAAGGACAAGTGCTCAGAACAATATTTTATTCATATGTTAATGTATCATATTACAAAATGATTCAAGTACTTTTTGCTTTCAGCTAGACCTTCCCTTAGTCTCCTCCCCTCCTAATGCTGATGTCTCCTTTATTTAAAGAGGAGACATCTATTATACATTTGATTACATTATAAATCCTATTCTTAACTTGATATACTAAAATAGGATAATTGATTCTTCCATTAGCAAAATTCTATTACAATGGTTTTGACAATGCCACCTTTGGAATGTAGTTGTTGCATCCAGTGTAACAGCTCCTTCGATGATCTCTTCTTGTTGCTACCGAAGCTAAAATGCAAATCACAGGTTATTTTAGCAATGGGATTTGCGCACTGTTCTAACTATTTCAGCAACGTAGATCGCAATGATAAATCCGTAGTCTTCAGATTGTTTCAGCAACTATATATTTCCGATCAATGGTTAATTATGAAGGTAATGTAAAATTATATGTAAAACAAATTAAACATATAGTAATGAGAATAAATGTTATACACCTTTAGAAAATGGATTAAAGTAATAACATAGACTTTAAATATGGATTGAAAAAGGGTGGAATGATAGCAAAATATGTGAGCAAAAAGGTACAATGTAGGGTTCTAACATCCCCCCAACTGAAAGGGTTGAATGTCCTCATGCAACTTCACTTTGAATCTGAGTCCGAGTACTGGCCCTTAGAGTGCAAATTACTTAAGCAGTAACTATAGAAGGTACTATTAGTTAGATCTCTGAACCCCTGCACATTTTTCAGCCTCTACCATGCTACTGCTTCTTCCTTTTTAGTCAACTTGTAATGAGCCTTATACTCTTGTGCTGGCATCCATAGAAGAGGAAAATGAAAATGATACCCTATCCAATTTTCAACACATTTCTGAACACATCTAATGTAATTGGGTACCCTTGAGATTGCTGCTTCAAGATTAGGGGGACTGAAGGGGTTATACTCCTGCCTTTCCTTAGAGGACTATTGCCAAAATAAATTGTTCGCTTTTAAGGCAGCAACTTCCTTGGTCTTAACAAAGTGTTGGCAATCTTGTAGCACTATTGCTTGTAGTTGCCTGATGTGTTCAACCATTCTTGGTTTCTTTAAAAATTGACGATACTCTGTAACAAAAGTGGCAAAATTTTGTGGCTCTGGTCAAATCCACAAGAGATGGTTGTCTTCATTATGCCTTGCTACAAGAAGGGCAGTATACCATGTGATCTGATTAGCAAGGAAGGAGGCAGATGCCCTGATCTGAACATCACCAACAAAAGGGTTAAGATTGATCTTCCTATTTTCAGGGATAGCTTCATTATGGAGATACAACTCACAGAGCAAATGTTGATCATTGGTGGATGCTTTTGCGAAAGTTTTTACAAACTGCTTGGGTGTAAATACTTCATGAGGTCTCCTATTTTTAATTGCCTTTATTTGAAAGAATGCTAAGCGTTCTGCAAGAAAAAGAGAATAATTGGAAGATGGTTTCCTGGCAGCTAATAATTTCTGAACCAAATCAAACATAAGGATAAATTTACTTTTTAGCTCTTTATTCTCTTTCTTATGGGCGCGAGAATGTTGGAGTACTTGCTCCAAGGCTTCCTAGTTTGAATATATATGATTTTGTGAGAGTAATTTATTCTCCTGCAAGATCTTATCTTGCGAAATAGCATACTCTTTCTTCCACTTGTCCATTATTTGGTGCTTATCCCAAAATTCAGTTTGTTTTTCAGTACTGCAAGTGGTAGGCTGATGTATAGTCTGAGTAGAAACACTTACAAAAGGCCAAGGTATAGTCTAAGTAGAAAGAGTTACAGTAGGTTGGGGTACTGTCTAAGTAGAAACAATTGCAGTAGGCTGAGGTACAGTCTGAGTAGAAACAATTACAGTAGGTCGCGATACTTGTGGCTTAGTTTCTTCTTCCTTAATTTCTGAAGGCCAAAGCACTTGTGGTTTATCTTCTTCTTCCTTAATTTTTGAAGGTCGAGGTACTTGTGTTTTAGCTTCTTCTTCCTTAATTTTTGAAGGCCCTACTGGTTCTTGTGTAACAGTAGAGCATTCCTCTTTGATTACAAAAGATGTGGATGCAGGGGAGGCTCCAGGAAATGGGAATTCAACTATTTTATACCTTTCTTGATGATAAATACTACCACATTGGCCGCACATATATTCCTTATGTTGATCTTTCTCTGTATTTTTCTCGGCCATGGATGTTGTATGGGTTAAAATGTATAATTAAGCTATCTATTGTAGGCTTCCCTTGCATTTACTAATTCCTACTTATAAGCTTCGAGTTCTAATTTTAGAAACTAATTTTCTTGTAAAAGGGAAGCCAGGGTGACTGGGCTTTATGTAACAGTCACAGTCTTAGTAGTTGGTTCTTGTGTAACAACTACGTGATGTGTAGAATCTTGTGCATCCAGATTTTGTATATTAGCAGCTGGTTCTTGTGTGGCAGCTACTGAATGAGTAGCTGGTTCTTGTGTAACAACTACGTGATGTGAAGAATCCTGTGCATCCAGATTTTGTATATCAGCAGCTGGTTCTTATGTGGCAGCTATTGAATGAGTAATTAGTTCTTGTGTAACAACTATGTGATGTGCAACATCTTGGGTGTCTATATTTTGTATATCAGCAGCTGGTTCTTGTGTGGCAGCTACTGAATGAGTAGCTAGTTCTTGTGTAATAGCTACGTGATGTGCAACATCCTGGGTGTATAGATTTTGTATATCAACAGTTGGTTCTTGTGTTATAGCTGTAGCTGGTTCTTGTGTGGCAGCTATAGCTGGTTCTTGTGTGGCAGCTATAGCTGGTTCTTGTGTCGCAGCTACTGAATGAGTAGTTGGTTCTTGTGTGACAGCTACTTGTTCTGAAAGAAATGATGTCGTAAAGTCCTGGGCATCTGGTTCTTGTGTTTCAGTGCTCGAGGGTGAGACAGGTAAAGATTCCGAGACTTGGGACTGTGGTGGGGTATGGGCTTTTAGATGAATAGGTGGAGAATTTAGGATAGTGGCAACAGTTTCTGCTTCAGTTGATGCCCATATTTGTCTTTGGGGTAAAAAGGCAGGGAGGGTAGTAATTTTCCTTTTATGAGTGGGTTTTTTTTGAGGGGGAGGGCTATTGGAAATGGTAGCTTCTTTGGTTGAGGCTCTCGTTCGTATTTTTGATAGGAAAACAATCTTAGTTTGCCTTTTTCTTTTTAGAACAGAGAGGGGAAGGTTATCGTTAGAATCATCACTAGGGATATGAACAGTAGGATTAGATGATTCTGCTAAATTGTGGGATGGAGTTGATATGGTGGGAGGGTTAATTGGATCAATTGACTCTGCTGGTAGGGTTTCTGGAAGGTCAGGGATGTTCTCTGGTTGTTTCTCGTGGGGATTTTCAAGGATTTCTTGAGAATTTTCAGCAACTTGCTGAGGGATTTTAGCACCTTCTTGGGGAATTTCAGCAACTTCTTGAGGAATTTTAGTAGCTTGCTCAGGGTCTAGGAGTGGATTGTTTAGAGGAGGTTTTTGTTGAGCAAAACCCCTCTGAATAAGTAACTAAACAAGACGGTGATGGGTGAGGGAAAGGAGTGGGAATTTTACCTGTCTACAATAATGTGACATTTTTCTAAGACACCCAAGTGAATAATAAGGAATATTTAACAATCGAAAATGTCTCAAATGATTTAATAAGACAAAATCATGCTGATAGACTACCTAGTAGCACCCTTCATAAGTAAGGTAATGTTTGACGAATTCAACAACCTTCAGCCACAGAGGCGGTAATGAGTGAAGTCAGATACCCCAACCTTTAGGCTCGACTCGTTCTCCTAGCAAAAGAAAATCCTGTTGTGCATTCATATTAATATGCTTGCGACTGAACCATCGAGTACTAGTGGCCAACAGACCTGAAACCTGTGCTAGGTCACCCTCTGAGACTGGAATTCAAACACCTTGGATAGTAGAATGATCTTCTTGTAAATTTCGTGCAAATTCAAGGACCTGTTGTGGATCAAATTCCTGAAGCCTATGGAAATATCCTATCCATCCTGCTTGTTGAAAAATATGATACGCCTCTAGATATAATCCAAGTAGAGCTATCGAGTCGGGCTCGTGTCGAATAACAGATCCTCCCATAGTTAACCCGCTTTGGTAAAATGCACAGTCAAAAATCAAATTGCAACACTTTGAACGGAGTAAATTTTGCAAATGAGAACATGGAGTAACAGTGACGAGGCGAGGTAATAAGATGGGATAGTGGATAAGAAAAATGATGGTAGTTGGCTTGCTGTGAAATGATGGCGTATAGTTTCGGTATTCCCCCCAACTACGACTGAAATATTGACTTTAAATGTATGGGGATCATGGTAATGATGTACATAATCTTCTCATTTAATCATAGTTTAATCATACTTACACATAATATTT
Organism: Pinus taeda; assembly: GCA_000404065.3. Lineage (NCBI taxonomy): Eukaryota > Viridiplantae > Streptophyta > Pinopsida > Pinales > Pinaceae > Pinus > Pinus taeda. The sequence goes on along the minus strand of APFE031362561.1, from coordinate 97,384 downwards.
ACATACCTCATGTTTACCTTTAATTCATATTTCGAAAAATATAGTGCTCATTCATAATAGATCAACAATAGTCATGGAAGAAGCTTTTAAAACATGAGGGAGATTATATTAAATGTCTGTATAATCATAAGAGAAGGTAGTGAAAGGAAAAAATTAGCATAATAATGGAAGAAAGTGATTTTTATGACGAAAAATTCTGTATAGTGATGTCTTTGAAAAGAAATGATGTTTTAGCAATGAGAAAATGGGTAAAAGGTGGTGTTTCGTCAACGGGGAAAATGGGTGAAGGGTGGTGTTTCAGCAATAGGAAAAATGGGTGAAGGGTGGTGTTTCAGCAATAAGAAAATGGGTGAAGGGTGGTGTTTCAGCAACGGGAAAATGGGTAAACGTTGTTGAAGAGTACTTGTTCTAGGAATGGGAAAAATAGGGAAAATGTTATTGAAGAGTTATATTTCTACAATGGGAAAAATAGGGAAAATGTTACTGAAGAGTGATATTTCAACAATGGGAAAAATAGGGAAAATGTTGCTGAAGAGTGATGGGAAAAATGGGGAGAAGAAATGAGGGGAATTAATGATGGAAATGTTACTAGAGGATGGGAAAATTAACTATGGATGGATTGAAATAAGATAAACAATGCTTCACAAGATGAAGCTTGGATTTGCTTGTAGTAGGATTGTCCTTTCCAATAAGCCTTTCCTGAATCTAGAATATGCAAAATAATCAATTGTAACATGCCAAGCCTTGACAGGGATTATTAGTTAAGAAATCTAATCTAATGCTAACAATACAATACAGGAAAAATTAAATGCAATGAGGGGCAGAAGGCTCCCCCAAAAAGAGATAATGTGAATCTGCCATGCAAGTGGCCTTAAAATCCTCTTTGGAAATGGGTCGCTGGTACAGATGGAGCTGATGACCATTTACTAATAACGGTGTTCTGGAGTCATCAATTGTTAGGAGCCTTACTGTTCCATTAGGAAAAATAGTGTCTATTTCGTAAGGTCCCAGCCATCTTGTACATAGTTTCCCTCGAAAATTTTCAAACTGAGAATCATACAATAAATCCCAATTACCTTTTTGTAACTACTTATGCTTGATGATTTCATCATGCCATTTTGTTCTTTGTTGTTGGATCATAGTTGTTTGATGAATGTCAACTAACCTATTTTCATCCAATTCCTGAAGCTGCTACAACCTGGTTGTCTCTGCATTAGTCAAATCAAGATTAACAGCTAAAGCAATTCTTAAGGTTTTAATTTCAAATTCCACGGGAAAAACATCACTTTTACCATAAACCAATTCATAGGGAGAAAATCCTATAGTATTCCTCCAGGTAGTTCTGTAATCCCATAGTGCTTTAGGGAGCCTTTGAGACCAATCCTTCCTGTTTTCCTTCACTGTTTTTGTTAGAATGGCTTCTATAACTTTGTTTGTGCTCTCCACCTATCCATTGGCTTAGGGGTGGTATGGTGTAGTCATTCTATGATGAATATGATATTTTTGAAGGATGGTTTTAAAACCATGAGAATTGAAAGGAGGCCCTCCATCTGTAACTAGCTCTCTAGGCACTCCAAATCTAACAAAGATTTCTTCAAATAGGAAAGCTAAAATAACTTCTTCATTAGCTCTAAGGAGTGCTTTAGCCTCCACCCATTTAGTCATATAATATGTGCAAACCAATATGTAAAGTCTTTGATTGGATGAAGGATTAATGGGCCCTACAAAGTCTAAGGCCCATCTTTCAAATGGTTCAAGTATTACCTGGGGATTCAATAGCAGTTCATCTCTATGATTAGGTTCACCCATTCTTTGATAGCTATCGCAAGCTCGTACATATTTCTTTGCATCCTTGAAGAGTGAGGGCCAATAATAACCCATCCTGAGAATTTTATGTGTCGTTCTCTTATCAACAAAGTGCCCTCCATAAGGGCCATCATGACAAGCTTTCAGTATATCAAAAACCTCATTTTCTCTAATGCATCTTTGGATTTCATGATCAAGTCCTGTGTAGAAAAGACACCCACTTATCCTGCTATACCGAGCACTTTGTTGAATGATCTTTCTTTTCTCTCGATGTGATAAGTATGATGGTAACTTCCCTGTAACCAGATAATTGGTAATGTCTGTATACCAAGGTGAGTGAGCAGATACTGCAAATAAGTATTCATCAGGAAAGGAATCATCTACTGGAGTATTATCATCAACTTTTAACTAAGAAAGGAAATCAACAACTACACTTTCTTTACCTGGTCGATCTACAATTGTAATAACAAACTCTTGTAATAACAATAACCACCTGGTGACTTGAGCATTTGTGATAGATTTGTTCATTAAATAATTAATAGCCGAGTGGTCAGTATGGACAAAAGTAGAGTAACAAGTAATGTAATGTCGAAATTTATTAATGGCATAAATGACTGCTAAAAATTCCTTTTCAGTAACTGTGTAATTAAGTTCAATAAGAGTCATATTCTTACTAATGAAGTAGATAGCATAAGGAAGATGGTTTTCCTCTTGTCCCAAGACAACTCCAATTGCAATATCTGAAGAATTAGAGGATATATGAAAGGGAAGTGCCCAATCAGGTCCCCTTAAAATAGGAGCTGTAGATAACTGATGCTTGAGTTCAACAAATGCTTTCTGGCAAAGATCAGTCCACTTGAATTCAAAATTTTTCATAAGTAACACAAACAAAGGAGAAGCAATTTTAGAATTTTTTTTTGATAAATCTTCTGTAGTATCCTGCATGTCCTAAAAAACTTCTCACATCCGTTTGTGTTCTAGGAATAGGAAGGTTCTGAATTACCTGTATTTTGGATGGATCTACCTGAATTCCTTGGAATGAAATAAAGTGTCCAAGTACAATTCCTTCATTCATCATCATATGACATTTTTCAGTACTTAAGGAAAGGTGAGCTTGTACACAACGTTTAAGTACTTTCTCAAGGTTTTGTAATGCATCCTCAAAAGATACACCATAAGGGGTAAAGTCATCCATAAACATCTCCATAAAGTCATTAAGCATGTCAGAGAAGATTCCTATAACTACTCTTTGAAAGGTTGCTGGAGCATTACATACTTCAAATGGGAGAACTCTATAGGCAAAAGTTCCCTAGGGACTAGTAAAAGTGGTCTTATCTTGGTCTTGGGTGAAATTTTGATTTGATTATACCAGCTAAACCCATCTAAAAAGGAGAATAATTTCTTTCCTGACAAGCTATCTAACACCTGATCAATGAATGGCAAGGGAAAGCGATCCTTTTGAGTGGATTTATTTAAGGCTCTATAATCTACACATACTCTCCATTTCCCATTTTTCTTAGGGACTATTACCAAAAGGGGAAACCCATTCACTGTCAGATATGGGATATGTAAACCCTGCATTAAGCAATTTTTGAAGTTCCCTTTGACAATTTCCCTTAAATTAGGATTCATTCATCGTTGGGGTTGACAGATTGGTCGGAAACCCTCCTTGATATAGATGCGATGAGTACATAATTCAGGAGAGATTCCCTTCATATCTGTATAGTCCCATGCGAATGCTTCCTTATTTTCAAGAAGTAACTTCATTAACTGCTGTATTTTAGCATCTGTCAAGTTGAGGTTTATGTTGAATGTTTTGCCAGGTTCAATTTCTACTATTATGCTTCTAGAGGAGATGTTAGTTGATGTTTGAGGTAGATCTTCAGATTTAAGCTTTTCTTGGGTATCGAATTTAAAAATTGTAGCCAACTGATTATGTATTTCAGAAGTCACAGAGGAGGGTTCACAAATAAAATTATTAATTACTTCATCCTTAGTGGTATCTTTAAGACTTAGAGCTTGTCCGATAGTCAAAATAGGTTGAATAGCATTATCATCATAGTCCAACCATAGAGAATTATCTTATTAATCATGGGTGTGGCATGAGGGTAGAGAGTAAGATGCTTGGTTTCATATCCATTAGAAATTGTCATTGAACCAGATCTACAGTTGATAAAGGTATTGGATATGGCCAACCAGGTCCTTCCCAGAATTAGAGGATGTCCCCCCAACTTTGTTTTAGTCTGTAATACCACAAAGTCAGCTGGGTAATTCCAGGATTCAACTGAGATGATTAGGTCTTCAATGAATCCTTCCGGTTTGATTGTAGAATGGTCAACTAACTCTAGAATGGTTGGTGTCTCTCTGATTACATTCTTTAGCAGTAACAATTGTGAAGTTTCAAGGGTCATAATATTTATAGTAGCACCTAAATCTACTAGAACTCATGGAATGATTTTTTTTCCAATTTGTAATGTAATAGTAAGATGGCCAGGATCACCATATTTAATAGGAGGGGCTTTACTGGACATTAAGGTAGATAAATCACCCATAAAATGAACCGTAAGGGGATCTTTGGCTTTCCTACCAGGTTTCTTAATACAAATATCTCTCATAGTTCTAGCATAAATTGGTACATCTCTTAGTGCTTGTAAAATTGGAATTTTGACATAAAGATTCTGTAATTCCCCTAAAAGATTGAAAGCAGGCGGCTCAGGCGTTTTAGTCAAAGCTAAACGCTCAGGGAATGGTGGCTCTGCTGTTTCAGCACCCTTATTAGAGGGTGGCTATAACTCCTTACGTGAATTATTTTTCTCTATCTCTTCTTTATCAGAATCAGAAGAGGTAACATCATCAATAATGGGTTCGACTATTTTTCCAGATCATAAATGAATATCATTACATTGCGGAGGGAAAACAAGAAGTATAGGTTGGTTTTTAATATCAATAACTTGCACAACCTTATTATTGGGGTTAGGGTTTGGTTGTATAGGTAGCTGGGGTCTCATCATTTGATTATTTGGTGGAGCACCTGATGGTAGAGGGAGTGGTTGCTGAAATTGAGGAAATTGATTTGGAAATGGGAGTTGTTGACCCTCCAGTTTGGATTCCATTGGTTAAAGTAAGATTGTTGTTGTGGAGGCCAAGGAGTCCACATCGCTGGGTCTACACAAGGAGGGTTTGTTTGTTGCATGGGTGGGTAATTCATTTGATTGAAGCATGGGTATTGCATTTGGTTAAAGGGAGGGAAATTTGCTTGATTAAGAGAAGGATAATTGTTCCAATGATTAGAAGATGTAAATGGCATATTAGAGTTCATACCTTGTCCTCATGGTTGCCATTGCCTTCTCTATGTCAATAGATAGATTGCTTTAGCTTCCTCTTCGGTTGGTTGCAATGCTGCTTTTATTCCTGGTAAACAAGGGCATTGTTGTGTTTCATGATCCTTCTCACAAAGGGTTCAAATTGGCACTTTGTCCAATGGGAATTCCCTTAGTGGGTGTTTATCTCTGCATTTGGGACAAAAGACAGCCAAAGCAACTTCTGATTCTGCCTGTTTCTTCTTAACCTGCAAGGTGTCAATTTGTGAAGCAAAAGAGCTTAACATTTCAGTTTTAAATTCCTCAAGTAAATTACCTATTTCAGCTCTTGTTTCTCCTCTACTGGCTGATTTTTGAACTCTTGAATATGTATTATCCCTGTTGTTTGATCTATTCCTTGCAGCTCGTCTTGAACATATTTTACAGAGGTTAACAATTTCATCATATGATTCTTTAGATATGTCCCCTTTACCAAGCATATTTAGCATGTCTAGGCAATCATCCCTCACCCCTTTCAATAATATTGTTTTAAGAATACCTTTGCTTACATCCAGATGATTAAATCTCTACAGATTATATTGTAGCCTTTCCACAAAGTCCTCCAGATTTTTGTCCTCCTTTTATACCATCCTAAATAGTTCCTCTCTCTTTTCTCTCATCCGGTAGTAGTCTTGATATTTGAGCAGAAACTTTTGTTTCATCTGCTCCCATGTTGTGATTACATGGCCTCCCAGACTCATGAACCATCTTAGTGCATTTCCTTTTAGTGTTGCTGGAAATAGCTTCAGTTTTTGCGCATTAGTAACATAATCATAGCTTCCGCATAATATATCAAACTAAAAAAGAAACTCATCAGGATCTTCAAAGGATAAACCATGGAAGTTAGGTAAGGCCGAAAGTGGGATATTCTTCATGGGAGTTGCTCCTCTGGGAAGATCACCAATAGGAAATCCCAAGGTAGAGAGAATTCTCACCTTTTCCTTCTCCTAACGGATCTACCTATCCTCCACCAAAGAATCCTTCGTTGTTCCCTTCCATTGCTTGTTCTCCTACTGCACTTTCTTTGTCTTCAATGTTTTCTGTTGGCTCCTCAATGTCTTCGACTGGTTCCTCAATGTCTTCTACTGGCTCCTCAACTTTTTCAGGGCCCACAACTTCCTCTGTTTCGTATTTTGTTTGAAGGGAGAGCTAATTCTTTGGCTTTCGAGAGCTTAGCTTCTGAGAAGTTTCATATTTTGATATAATCTTGTCAATAAAGGTCTTTCTTCCTCCTTTTCCTTTTCCCTTGCCACCTATAGGGTTAGTTTTCTTGGGGGCTCCACGTCCTGTCATGCATTCTGCACATCTAAAAGAAAGACATCAGTGCTTTTGAAATCTACAATTGCCTACCCCAGAAACAGCGCCAAAATGTTGGTCACTTTAATTGCTTATTAATTTAATTTAATCAACCGAGTGCTACATAAATTTTCAACCCAGGGAAGTTTGTTTGTTTTAAACGCAATCACACACTATTTATGCTCAATCACAAAAGCAATGAAAAGTTGTAGTAATAATTGCACTAATCACACCTTGCTTTATACAAACTGAAGCTCTACTCTGAGTTACAACAGGAACAATCTCTCTATTGCAAACAATTATCAAAAGAATCATGGATTACATTAAAAAGAACAATTTAGGAAAATAAATCAATCTGTAGAGGAAAAGACTAATTGTGCTATAATAGAGAACAGGACCCTATTCCCCAAGTAGGAATCTTCAACACCAATTTTTGATTACCATGCTTCACAAACTCACTCTGTAAACCAAATTACCAACTAAAATAATCACTGATTACTTATGAATGGATTTATGAAAACAATGCAATAATCAAAGAGAACTGAGTTTCAGCAATAGATACGGAGTTCCAATAATGCATAAGTAATTTCGGCAAACAAAGTTTAACAAGGCATGAATGTAAAATAATACCTAACACACTATAGAAATTAATGGGTGAATCTTGTGATGAAGGTGGGCCCTTTCCTTCTCACAAGATTCCCTAGAAAAAGGAACTAAGAACAAGTGCTCAGAACAATATTTTATTCATCTGTCAATGTATCATATTACAAAAAGATTCAAGTCCTTTTTACTTTCAACTAGACCTTCCCGTAGTCTCCTCCCCTCCTAATGCTGATGTCTCCTCTATTTAAAGAGGAGACATCTATTATACATTTGATTACATTATAAATCCTATTCTTAACTCGATATGCTAAAATAGGACAATTGATTCTTCCATTAGCAAAATGTTGTTACAATGGTTGTGACAATGCCACCTTTGGATTGTAGTTGTTGCAGCCAGTGTAAGAGCTCCTTCAATGATCTCTTATTGTTGATACTGAATCTAAAATGCAAATCATGGGATGTTTTAGGAACGAGATTTGTGCACTGTTCTATCTGTTTCAACAACGTAGACCACAATGATAAATCCATAGTCTTCAGACGGTTTCAACAACTACATATTTCCGATCAATGGTTAATTATGAAAGTAATGTAAAATTATATGTAAAAAAAATTAAACATATAGTAATGAGAATAAATGTTATATACCTTTAGAAAATGGATTAAAGTAATAACATAGACTCTAAATATGGATTGAAAAAGGGTGGAATGATAGCAAAATATGTGAGAAAAAGGTACAATGTAGGGTCCTAACACAGATGTATATCTAAAACATGATTATCAAGTGCATCTATAAATGTATTTATATTTCTAGAAATATGTTGATACTTAATGAAATCAAAATATCTTTCCAGAAGGTGAACCCTCATGAACATGCCAAACATAGTTAGACTTCTAACTGAGTAGACATTAGTAAATTATAGTACTATGAGTTATGAGTTGAGTATGATAACTATACAATGGATAAAAAGTGAAATAGCATCAGACAATAGTTTGATCACTACAGTATACTAAGCGATGTTATTTGTAGAGCGACCGATGCAATTGCCTTGTAAACTCACTAACTCTCCATTTGGAGCGAATATGGCCCAAGCTGTGGAAGACAGGTTTTGAGTACTATGACTAGGACCATCAGCGTAACCAAAAAATGGTTCGAGGGATGCTGACATATGTAAACCAAATGTAAAAATAATTAATAGAAGCCTAGGAAACTCTTAAGGGCATACACTACAAACACACTCAATCACACCTATATATAGTATGTACATAGTGCACTATGCAAAATTTAAGCATAGTATTTATTATGGTACAACCCATTTCTGGGCTATGCCAGGGTAACTCCATCAAAATCAATTAGCTGATAAGCCCCTTTAGCAAGAACACATTTGAAAATATATGGAACCAACCACATTGGCTTGAACTTCCCTGATCCTAATTTATGGGACTCTTGATCATATAACAGAATGATGTCTCCTTTCGAGAAGATGAAAGGCTTGAAACTCTTGTCATATTGTGCCTTAATACGTTTCTTATGGGCTTTGTTAGCCATAGAAGCATCTCTTCGGGTTTCATCTAAGTGCGTCAGATGTAAGAGACGTTCCTGTTCTATGGAACTAGCGGGGGGTAGTTCGACAACAAGTTTGAGGGATGGAATTTCACATTCATTTGGAAGGATTGATTTTATAAAATAGACCAATTGGAAAGGTGTAAATTTCGTAGTTGTCCTAATAGAATTTTGGTATTCCCACAAATCTGCATAAAGAATGAGATTCCAGTCCAATTTATGGACCCCTATCATAAGTTAAATCATTGTTTTGAGAACTTTATTAATCGCCTCAACTTGCCCATTTTCCTTAGGGTAGTAGGGAGTAGAGATTTCATGGGAAAGTCCCAACTTGGTAGTAAGTTCGAACATCATGTGATTGTGAAAGTGTTTTCCATCATCTGTAACTACAAATTCTGGAACACCAAACCATGCAATGACATGGTTAAAGAAAAATAAAGCAGTTGTTTCTTCAGTATTGTTATATGTAGGCATCACCTCAACCCATTTGGTAAAATAATCAACTGCTATGATGATATAGCCATGCGCCCTGACCAAGTGAGGGTTACATGTCATGAAATCAATGCTCCATTTCGAAAAAGGACCAATAATGATAATATGATGCAAAGGAGTGAGAGGAGCACAGAGTTTTCGATAAAAAATATGGCATGCATGACAATTCTAGACAACGAGGATACGGTTGCGAAATATGGTAGGCAAAAAGTAACCACCACATAGGATCTTTTGTGTGGTGGCATAGCTAGACAAATGAACACCATATGCCCCCCAATGGAATTCATTTAAGAATTTCTTAGCATGCTCATGAGTGAGGTAGCTCTGAAAAATCGTATCAATACATCAGTGATAGAGAGTGTCACCAATTATAATGTAATGTTTGGCTTGATATCAAATATGTTGCTGGTCAAAGTGAGAGGTATCTGACCAGAAAGTCTGGGTCTGGAGATATATGATAATTTCTTTGTACCACAGGTCAGATGACAAAATTAGAAATAACAACTCATTTGGAATAGAATCGCTAGATGTCATTTCAACTTTAGAATTGAGAAGGTCGCAAATTGAATCAATGAAAACTATGGATTTCTTCGACGTGGATTTGAGGAATTCCAAATCGAACTCTTGTAGGATAACGATTCACTTAGAGTATTTCCCCCCAATAACTTTCATGAGAGGATATACATCACAGGGTTACAATCCGAAACAACCATATTTTTACAGAGCATAATGTAATGGCGAGACGTTTGAACAACTTGGATAACTTCTCAACATGAGTGTACTTGAGTTTGACATCATTGAGATTCTGAATCAAGTACTAAATGTAATTTTAAGTTCCTATATCATCCTATTGAATCAATAGCATATCAATGATAGTACTTGCATCAATGAGGTATAATAAATAATCATGTTCGTAATGAGGGGGGTATAATAAAGATGCCTGAACGAGTACATCTTTCAAGGCATCAAACACTTTTTGAGCAGTGTCATCCCAATGGAAGGGGGCCCCTTTATTTAGAAAGAGAGTAAATCCTTTGGTTATTTTGGTGCAATTGGGAATGAACCTCCTAAAAAAGTTAGCCTTCCCTCAAAGTCATTGAATCTAAAGGAGGGAAGAAGGAGCAGGTAAATTATTGATCACCTGAAATTTCAAGGGATCAATACGAATTCCTTGTTTTGATCCAACAAATCTAAGAAGACGACTAGATCTAACAAAAACACACACATTTTTATGGATTGAGTCGAATGTTATAATGTCTACATCATAAAAAGATGGCCCTAAGATGCATTGGGTGATTAGCGCGATGTCGTGAATGAGAAGGAAAGTCATCCAAATAAGGTTGCACAATGTATTTGATGTCATGGAAGGCATAATTCATGGCCCTCTAGAATGTAGCACCAAAATTCTTTAATACAAAAGGGATTTTTTTGTATGCAAATGTGCCATAGGGACAAATGAATGCAGTCTTATGTTGGTCCACCGAGATTCTTTTGATTTGATTATAGCCAGAGAAACCATCCATACATGAAAATATCTTGCAACTAGCACAATCATCAACAATATGGTCGAAGAACGAGGTGGGATAGTTGTCCCCCAGACAAGCACGATTAATGTCCCCAGAATTGATGCACACGTGGATTATTCCTCGTGTTTTCACAACAGGAACAATATTAGACACCCAATACTCGATGAAACTAGCTCACATAAGTTTTTCAAGTTCAAATTTGATGACAACAACTGTCTTGGGGTGAATAGGGCGAAGGAATTGCCACACAATTTTGGCATCAGTATACATTGTAATTTTGTTTACAATCATGTTTGGATCAATACCAGGCATTTCTTCATAATACTAGGGAAAAACATCTCTGAATTCCTGGAATAGGTCTTTGTAAGTCTTGACCTTGTCAGGAGAACAAGACGTACTGATATGTCAATTTTTGACAATGTCGGGTTTAATTGAAATGGATTTCAGATTTCTGTGGCTTGAATCTTTTGAATAATTGACCGGAGAATCCACAGTTTCATTATTTTTGAATCCACAGATTCAAAAATAATGAAACTGTGGATTCTCCGGTCAATTATTTAATTGAAATGTCGATAGGAAATGTCTCTTCAATGTTCAACAAGTTCTTCATAGAATTGATGTCATAAATGGATATGGAATTTGTAGATAACTCTATGATATTTGGGTAATAAAATTCATTAAGATCATTCTCGAAGGAATATGGCAAGGAAAGATGATGATGATGATCCCATGGTGCATCATTCGACATCATCATCTCCATGATACCCTCATTGGTGGAAAATGCACAAGATAAAGGATCAGACGACATACCATAATCTAAAGAATGATCAACTCAATTAATCAAAGAAGAAAAATCAGAATAAGTTGCACAAGTTGAATGGATGGCTTTGTAATCTTGCTCGATGGGGCTGAGCGACATATATTCACCAAAAATATCGATATTAGATTAATCTAGTAACCCATGGATCAACTATATCAGTACAAGAAGAAATCATATTAATATAGGCGACCGAAGTAGATTTGTCAGACAGTTGGGGGGGAGGAAGCGATAAGGTTTCCCTGAGAGAGGAATTATTAAGAAGCCCAACTCCAACATGATGATACAGGTGATGGGTTTCCCCCACGATAGGGAATCTTCTAGTAACTAAAGAATCAATGGAAAAGAAAGTGAGTTGATCAATGGCTACGATACCACCTCTATGAGGAAAAAATATCATTCAAAAATATGTGGAAACAACTGTAGTCACGACATAGAACCAAATACGACCCAGTAGAATATTATAATATAAAGGTCCCTCAATAACTTCGAATTGTACTGATATAATCTTGCAACCTAATTATACCTGTAGAGAATTCAAAATACCACATTGTTTTTAAGTTCTTCCATCAAATTCTTTCAAAGTGGTTTGTGTCTGGTTCAATTCGGGAGAACCAATATCCTTCCAACAAGATAGAGACATAATACAGGTTGAGGCACCTTTGTCCACAATGGAACGATGAATATTTCTTACCATGAACAATAAACTGAATCATGAAGGCTAACTGAGCTAGATGTCAAGGTGTATGGTTCTCATGGTTAAAGACTACTAGGTCAGAATCTGAAGGATCAATACATCCAATTGATGAGAGAAAAGCCTTCTTTTGGGTGGGGAATTTTGCAACACCTCAAGAGTAGAGATAGTTGATGGAGTCTGAGCTAGGTCCTCAATTATGTTATCATTTTGAGTATCTCTTGCTCGAGGGTTGAATGTAAATTTATTAATAACACCCTTGGGAGGCTTAATAATTAACTTAGTAGGTACAACTGGGAGGTTGATAAGTAGCTTGACCATTTGAAGGATTCACATTACCATAGTCCTTACTTCAGGTAGCCACCAAAATATCATTTTTAGGCTTAGTGGATGAAAGCATTAAAACCGAATTAGAGGAAGTATGGTCCGGAGCAACCAAATCGATCTCCTGATTTGGGAATGGGTCTGTCAACACAATAAGTGTAGCGGAGGATTTAAGGAATTGGTTCACTTCTTCCCAGTGTGAAAATCATGAGTGAAGTTCTCCTCACTACAAATTAGACATGGCTAATGAGGTTTCCTCTTCTCTTCAAGACACTAATTGTTTTGTTTATCTTATGAAGGATTATCTTTCTTCTTCATTCCTTTTCCTTTGTTCTTACTTCCTGGTTGCAGACATTTTCCTTTAGATGATTGAACAACATTGATATTTGAAGTAGAAGCCACACGAGTGGAAGGAGGTTTTTGAGTAGTACAAAAAGAGTTGAACCAAATGGTTTACCCATTGACTGTTGGCTGGTAGAACCAATCACACCATCAGAAACATGTGATTATTTACCAGAAGTTTGAGAAATAAATATTTGCAGGTCGCAAGGAATCAGGTATCTTATCATACAACATGCCAGATTGGGTATACATGAGATCCAAGAGCTTGACACAAGAGATCACTTGTTCTTCAGATACAACTTTGCCTTTGGCTATGTCTTCTGTAATTGATGGAAACAAAGACTTTATGAACCATTTATCTAATAATTGGTCAAGAACAAAAGTCTTAACTAAACGATGATGAGGTCGCCACTCATGAATATTGTCAGAAATATGAGTGGCTTTGGTCTGTTTGAAATTAGTTAAGGGTTGTGTTGCAGTATCATATTTGATGGGTAACTGGAAATGTGTTAGAAATGTAGTAGATAAGGTGCTAAACTTATCAAATGAAGCTCAAGGTAATTTTATGTACCATTTAGTTGTTGTACCAGTGATTGTACGTTGGAAAAGTTGCACATAAACGAAATCATCATTAAGGGAGTTCAAAGAAAACCACAAAAGATATGTCATTATATGTGTGGATGGGTCTCCTACATGATTTCCATTGAATTTAGGAATAACATAAGGTAACTTAGTAGGAATAATAGGCCACCAAGGATAATGTGCAAGGGGATTGCTTGTAAGATTGGTTAAATCGGGCAATTGAAGAGTTGCCATGAATGGAGACTTCCTGTTAAGGTCTGGTGGAGGATATCCTAGCTAAGAAGGAATATCCTTAGCAACATGTATATGTGTCCCAAGATAGGGAGGATTTTGATAGCCAGTATGCAAGTAACTCTATTGTCCAGTTCCAAGATGACCTTGTAAAGGTTGGAACAACTGAGTTTGGACTTGTTGACAGTAAGGCATTTGAGGGATGTCTTGATATAGTGGATATGGTTACACATGAGATTCTGCATCATTGCAACATAAGGTGGACTTGATTTTGGTTGTGCCTATATTGTACCATACACATTTTGACCCATCTAGGCTTGAGGAATGGCTTGCCCAATTTGTTGTTATTGTAAGTTACCTTGAAGAGGATGGGTATACATAGGTTGTGATGTGCGAGATACTGACGAGATGGGTTGAGTTAAAGATACAAATCGTAAAGGTTGGATCACATTCATTTGGGTTTGGAATGGTTGAGTCATGAATTGTTGAACATAAATCTTAGGGATAGATGGAATAGGTTGAGAAGCTAATGATGAAGCCACAATTGAACTAGGTTGAATAGGCAAAGTATGTTTCAAAATAATAGTAGTCATTTATGAATATGGAGGACTAATTTGAGGTTGGGCACTAATTTGAGGAGATGGAAATTAACCTATAACAGGTTCCCCCTACCAAAAAAGGAGGTTAATATAGAGGAAACTACCCCCCAAGTGGATGGGTCCTAGTAGGAGATGGATTGGGCTATTGTAAATAACCATGTCCACTAACAAATGGGCCAGCCTGCTGCTAAACCATAGGTGTAGATGGAGGAACAAGATTAGACTATGTAGCACTAATTAACAAAAACATAATCCCAGATGTATATGTAATGGGGGAGGTGCATGGACTGGTTGTTGAATCAGAGAAGGTACTAGACAAGGATTGCTAACCAGGCGCGATGGACAAGCCACCATACAAATGTGCCTCTGGTGTAGTTACAAACATGGATGAGGTTACAACTTGGGTTGTCTTAGCCATGGTAGAATATAAAGGCTAGTAAACTAAAGCATACTCAGACATGGTTAATCCCAAAGAGGATTTCCAAGAGAAACACCAAGGTGAGTTGAAAGGAAAATAATTAGAAAAAGGAGGTTGAAATGGAGTATGCAAAGACAAAAAAGAATGGCCTCATAAAGATGAGTCCATGCTCGAATGAGAGAGGAGGGTTGAGGATCTTCCTATGGAATCTCTTCGATACTCACAAGACTAGGTGGAATGGGTTCACCTTCGGGTCCAAGATATATAGTTTGGGGTTGTGTCTAAGATAGTCGAGGAGAATGAGAAGGTCTTGAAGTGATAGATGTAGATGATTGAGGTACCTCAGGTTGTATAAATTTGGGTTGAGTTATCCCTAACTTAGGAAATTCAGGTTCAATAGCCTCTGGAGATTTTAGGTGCTTCAATATCAACTGTACCATAGTCAAAAACCAATGGATAGGTAATCTCAGGCTCTGTACTCTTAGGAAAAGATGATTCTAGTGGATCTATCTCTGATGGAGGACCAGAAGTAATGGCCCATGATGTACTGGATTCAGTAGTCTATGTTTTTTTATGCCTTTGACAACGACTAGGAGTTTCCTCTAGAGGAAGAGGAGGCTTATTTTGAATTCTATGCAAACTACATGGTAAAGGGTCTTGTTATTTCACAATGGATTAATAAATTTTAACAATTAACATAAAAAATAAATCAAAGAGGGTAAAATAGGCATAAGGATTTACAAAACAACTGTGAACTGCAATATACAACCTTGGAGAACCAAGGATTTACGTACGAGAAAGCAATCTCCCCAAATGTTGTGTTCGTTGTATCATAATGTACACCGCGGTTGATTCGATTACCTATGGCAAGGATAAAAACCTATGGTGGACTTCTAAAATGTACTCGATGACACATGGAAGCATGGTCTATGTTAGTGATTTCTAATGTGTAACCATATGATGAGAGCATTCCTATATACTTTTCATGCATGGAATGCCATCCAATATACCCAAAGGTACATGGAGAACGGTTTGATACAATTACGTATGTGGAATGGGATAACACCCCTAGAATGAAACACTAGAAAAAATAAAAACTCCTATGTTTAAATATGTTGGAACACGTCTCTAGCCTAGACCTCTAGATGTTTGCGTTAACGTTACGGATTCTCCTTAGGTTGATTCAATAAATTTTAAAGTTTATATTGATTTAAGTTTTGGTTTTTAGGGCTCACCACGAATTTCACCTAAATATCCTAAAATGCAATCTAGCATGATAAAATGAAACTTTTCATTTCAATGAAAATCTATATATGGGAGGGAAGAGACCAAAGAATACGCATCATACAAGAGGAAACAAACAAGATTTGTCAATCAATTCCCCTAATGCAATTGTTTCTAAATACAATTTTCACTCATAAAACCCTATATTCAATGCATAATGCATAATATTTTTCTTTTCAATTCCACTTAATTTTAAGATGAAAACTAAGATATTCATATAATCACTGCTAAAAAACACTTTTCAAAATGATGAATGAAACACCAAGTCTTTTAGGTAATCCAATGATCAAGCAATCAATTTTCTAATGGCCTAATGACAAGAAGATAGTAAAACCCAAGAAAATTCTTATCAAAGGAACTCAAAACCAAAAGCAAACCAGATGGATGATTTTGAGAGGGCTAAACACACTCAAGGACACATGGAGACCAACTAGAATCAATTCAATCAGACAGAAAAGCATGAAAAGGAATTTTTTGCATGAAAGAGGGGTCAGCCAGGTGCAAAGAGGCTACCAAGGGGTGCACTGATAAGGGAAAAAGGCATTTCTGACACAACAAGTCAAATGAAACTTAATGAAGGATCTTCCTAGGGTCAATTCAAGTTGAGTGAGACACTGAGGGTCTTATGAAGAGATGTAACAAGGGAAAAAAATGAAGGAAACCACTAAGGGAATGAAACGATCCCCAGTGGAGTCACTAATTTGTTATACAAAGTCTATGATTGCAGACAAAAGTATCTTCCCTAAACCTAGTGGCATGGTCTAGAACAACATAAATCAAAGACTATAAATTTTTCCTTAGAAGAATTGGAGAATGTAAAGATTACTTACTTGTGATTCTTCACAAGCTATCCTCTCCTCTTGGCTTGTTAACTCAAATTGTAACTTTGATTGCTATAATTAGAACCTGCACAAACAAAAAACACAAGCCAAATATCTATGAAATCTATGTAGCACTATCCAATCATTCTATTCATTGGATAAACATAGCAATGAAACACATGTACATAAACATAACATAACACATGTAGGAAAATGATATATTTTTTGTATTAAAATGGAAGGGAGAGAGTTTACAACCAAAAATGGAAGCTGATCTTGTAAAGAAACTCCCAAGTTGACTTGTCCTTCCTTGCCACATAAGCTTATGATTATCTCAAAAAGCCAACCTCTACCTTGTGGATGGCAGTAAATATATAGGAGAGGATGGTAGTTTAGGAATTATTATCAATTTACCAACCTAGGCTTGAGGTCCACTCTTCATGGGAGGATGAGATGAAGGGACAAGAAGGTGAAAAATCAAATGTAGGGGAGATAGGATTCGAAGTTCTTATCCAAGGCAAATGGTTATAACAATTCCTATAAGCTTTTGGAAGAGGAAGCTTTGGGATTCTTCTTATTTTTCCTGAATTTTCTTGATCAATGCACCTCCATCAAGGGCAAACCTGCTCTGATCAGAGTAGGCATAGAACTAAGCAACCTACCACTCAAAGTAGGTCCCTAAGGGGCCAAGTTGCACTGGGCCTTAAAAGAACTGAAATGAAGTAGTAAAGGTCAAAAACTCAGGTATTTACGAGATTCATGCTTAGGCCTTTGTGTAGGGATGATGACAAGGTGTTCATGGATGTTGATGGATCCAATTTGTACACTTATTGACAAGATGTGACAAAATGGCCTATGACAATCCATAATGCTATAGCGGAATGGAAAAAGATGTTTGGGTGTGATTTCAACATCATGTTTAGGAGGGGTAAGCCTTACATACTGCCAAGACAATTGTAGGTGTCATTGCACAATTACTAACAAACTGTACACTCTCAATGGTAAAAAACTTATGAGACTAGTTCCAATAGTCTTTTATTACAAAATGGGTTAATACTATTTTCAATTCTGTTTCACCTCACCCAGCCTAGCTAAATAAGTTTTCACGCTCAGAATCCAAACCTCTAGAAATAACATGACACACTCTTTCCAATATTGTAGAGTCTACCTATTTATTTAAGGTTTTTTTTTTTTGCTTATTTAAATTAATGAGCTTTTCTAGTGAATGATATCAGTGGATAGTGGTTGATGGTTTATATTTTGTTGAGAGGAATTAGATATTTGCCCAATTTTAGTTTTTGAAACCATGACACACTTTTTTAGACATTATACATTATTGAAATTAGTTTTATACTTTTGAATCTTTAGATCATAGTTACAGTTAGGTGGGATCCATCTAAAAACTATAAAACCCTTTATAGTAGTTTAAGGCCATATAAAGTATTTGAATGGATGAATGAATGAACATAAGAATGTAAGTTGTGTTTACATTAACAATTCCTATAAGCTTCCAACAAATTCAAACAAAACAATAGAGCACTAAATTGTTATTCATGTATTTGTAAGGAAGTTGTGGAGAAATATAATAAGACTTGACGGTTTTGACATGCAAGCTATTAGAGATGATACTAGAGGCATTATGACTAGAACCAAACACACTAACAAAAGGCTTCGGTAAAGATGGATTAGAGAATGGTGATAAAGTCCTATTTAAAATGTTATATAAACATGACATAGGAATTGAAGAGGCTTATTACTCTTCTCCTCCAAGACCAAGTTTGAGGCGTCTAAAGTGCCAAGGATGATATCCAAAATTAGATCACATTTGAGCCTATTCAAGGAGCCTTACTCACCCAAATTGGGTGATGATATACATGTTTCCAATTTGGGTGATCTATGTAAGTCATGTCAAAACTCTTGCATTTTTATAGTTTCAATATTTTCAATGTAATATAATAGTGATAATACGCATTGAGGTGGTTCGTCTAAAACAAATTACCCTCACTAGGGGCATTTAAGTTCCATCACTATCGCAAGATCAATAGAAAATCATATGTATGAAATCATAATATTTATGAAATATTTGTATTCTTTTAGATAAATAAAGATTGATATATATTTACCACAACATCACAATTTTAGGAGGAAGTAGGCTAACTAATACAAAGTCAATGCAGGATGAAATTGTACCAAAAACTATAGTCCCTTGTGTGGTAGGAACTAATAAAATCTAACATAGCTTGTAAAGTAATTTTGTTGATGAGATATGTGCAATATTAACTTATAACTTCCATTGGTTCTCTTGTCGATTTATTATATTGATGTTAATTACAATGTACTATTATTGGTCTTGTGGTCACATTGGATATTATTAGGTGAACTTCTAATGTTTCCAATGATAATAATGCTATGTAATCCAAACTTAATACCTATATATCTATGATATTTTCACCTAAGTTATATTCATCATGTGAAGCTTTGTTTTTATAATGTGAAGTATCCAATAGAGATATTGATTCTTAATTACATACTAAGGTTATTCGTCTAAATGTTGCGTATTTCTATTTAGCGAGCGGAGTCCCTCATATTGTGATTGATGTGTCTCTCTTTAATTTAAACACATCATCAAAGCTAAGTGATTGAGACTATTTGGACCTAACTACTTGTATTTGAAGTTCATTGGTAGAGACAATTCACTACATTTCTTTAAAAAAGGTTTTGAAGCTTTTTTAGATTTCAGGTAAAGCCAATGTAGAAAGACAATCTCCATCACAAGTTTTATGTGAGACAGGTATTGTCTTGGTTTAGTATGTGAAACATTTTTGTATCTTCCTTTTTAAATAAATATTATTATCAGTTTATTTGCAAAAACCACTGTTGGATTATTTTGGAATTTTACTTTAGATGAGGACCACAAAGGGTGCCTAAAACCTCCATGTTCAATATTGTTTATGCATTATACGAAAATTATATTGCAATGCACATGACTTCATGCCATAGCTCAATGTAATTTTTTGGCTAGTAATTATTCTCATGGTGACTTCACCACAACCCCTTATGTGTGATATATCTATGTATGTACATTTCTTGGAATAGGCTTATCGTTAATGTATGTCCTTGTCTTTGTCCAAACATTCTTAATACTCCTTAATTTTAGGTGGGATAGTACAACAATGAAAATGTTCAACTTATCATGCCTACTATATGCACTTTTTTTAAGTGTATGTTTTGAGCATGACTTTTTTCTATTGGGATCATTAGGGTATAATTATTTATTTCATTAATTGTTGTATGTTTATGATGTTTTATTAGTTTGGATTAGCTATAAAAAAACATGCTTATTCTCATATGTCATGGTGATTAAATCTAATCTAAAAACTTTTTCTTTTAAAATAAATTTGTATTGCTTCTAGAAAAATTGGAATGCATCCTTCCTTCCTTAAACAAAATATAGAGTGAAACATTAACAACCTACCTAGGCTTAGATCCAGGATTATTCATTGTTCATCATTCTTTCCTTTTGTATTATGGACATCTGCCCAAATCTAGTGATTGTCGGGAGAAGATGAGACAATGATTCCTTTGAGATGCTTCCATTACCAAAGATTCTATCCCATTTGTAGTTTCCTTGTCACTATCCAAGTGGTATGACTCATGGGTATGTTTGTGCCCACTTATTGATGGAGCAACAATTATGACAAGATTTTTTGGGTTTGGTTATAGAGTGAAATTCCTCTATAGAGGGATGCAATGGCTCTACATGATGCAAAGTTGAGTTTGAAGGATTTTATTTAGCTTAGATGTCTTTTGTTGCTTAGGGGTATCTTGCTTGTGATTCATAGTAGTCTTGGGTCCTTTTGACCCCTTTGAATCTTACCAGACATGGTTCACTTTCTTAGGATCCTATTCGGTATTGGACCCTTGCAAAAATAAGCAAGCGCTCTAAGGATGACTAGGTTGTTGAAAACTCTGGCAGTAAAAAGCGGTATTCTCATAATCAACAAGTTGCGAATAAACCATCACTTTCCATTTGAGGAGGATTTTATCCAACAATCCTTTAGAGAGGTCCAATTCCACACATATTTAAATATATGTGAGAATTTATATAGCCCCCTTATCATTGTTAGTTTTGATGTAGCAACTATTGTTGTTGCTATAACACCGTCTAAAATTTTGCTATATTTAAATTTTGGAGCCTACTTTATATTATGTAAAGTGTCACATTTGGTAGTCAAGTATTGTTTTTTTCTATACATATTTCAAGTGTCTATATTCTTTCCTGAGTGTCGTCGGATCATCAAGAGTAACAATAATGCACTTTTGAGTCATAATACACTTTTTAGTTACAAAATGAGACTTTTGGTCGCAATTGAACATACTTCATCTGTTACACTTGTATATTGTTTATGAATTGGCGTTTTGATGTATATTTCTCTGTCCCAAGTCCTGTCTAAGTTTTACTAATGTGTTGAGATGTGTCACGTTTTATTTTAGTCTTAACTCAATGTGTTTTTCAAGGTTTCACTTTTCCAGACAGACAATTTTTTGACTTTGCAAGCCCACCCACTAGGATAGAAAGAGCGCATTGTGCACTCTTAAAGCTTAATGGAGATGCTTCTTTCCAGTTGGAACTATGCCTAGACAAAATCTCTCTAGCACACAATGAATTCCCAGTAAATAGAACCACCTTCATGTTGCTTGTTTTTGCGCTCCACACCAGTTAAGCCTCAGTCTCCCAGTTGAGCACATTGCACACTCTCAGTGGGAATAGATGCTTCCTCTTGTGCATTATGATTGTGCCTTGTGGCCTCCTTGTCACCCTAAATCTCCTTCCAAGCACACAATGCATCCTCAATGAACAATCATGCTTCCTTGTCCATTGGAGTTGTGCCATATTCCCATCAGACGTCCTCCTCCTCCAGAGCTATGCATGGCATAGTATTAGTGATCAGTGAAGCCCCTCCTTGTGTCTTGTAAGTGTGCCCTACACCTAGAATATCTCTCTCTTTCTTCCCTTGGGGCACTGTTGAACCACTGTCATTAGATTTTCATCTGACATGCAGAATAGGATATTTTTGGGCTAATAGTTCCTTTCTATGAGTGATATACATTTGCAGGTGTTCCATGAAGCATGGAGAGGATCTGTGAGGATATTTGTCAAGGAATGTTTCCCAAGGAAGTTGTTCAAAGACAAAAGGCATAAAGGAACCATGTTGTGATAGTTGAAATAATAATGATTCCAATGATCAAATGGCTCATGAAGACTCCATAGTATATCAAGACCCTTTGGAGGGTAGAAGGCAAAAATAATGCAAGATGTGTTACAAGTATTGAAGACATAGTGGAAGTCGTGTCACTCTTACAAGAAATTTATGTACAAGTTACCATGGTTCCAAGTCATCAATGTCTATGAATTGTCATGTTATCATCACATGATGGTGTGGAAAGTAATGATCTAATTTTGGAAAATATTGTAAATGTAAATATGTGGAAATCCAAGAGTCACATGTGTACAAAAGAGTCACATGGAGAAGTCAAAAGGTCATTTAGAAGTCCAAAGGTCACATTAGAAGTCTAAGAGTCATGAGGGGAGTTCAAGAGTCATGGGGATATGAAAGGTCATTCCTCTTGTTATAAAAGAAGCCTCATTATTCAAAGAAAGTACTTTTCACCTTGGCTTCTCCAATTAGGCATTAGAGAGTAAAATAGTTATTTTGGAGAGAGAGTAATGGCTTGACGCTCCACTATTGGAGCTAGTGGTGCTTCATTGTATCAATGTATCTTGGAAATCTCACGTAATATTTGAAGCTCATTAAGCTAACATGTTTTCATGCTTATATCATGAATTTTTAAAGACTATTCTTTGGATGTTTGCAGTATATGTTGGCATTCTTACGTACTAAATAAATTGAAATATTTCATTGGATTTGGTGTTCATATTATTGAACACCAAATACAATGAAAGACTCATTGGTTTTAACAATCATTGCATCTAAGTGAAATATTTCACTTGATGGTTAAAAATTCTTTCATATGTATGTGTGTGTGTGTGTGTGTGTGTGTGTGTGTGTGTATTTATTAGAATAATACTATTACTTTGCTCCTAAAGACTCATTTTTGTTTCCTTCAAGTGAAAGAACCTTGATACATGTGCAAATGAATATTTCACAAGGCATGCTTACTTGCTCATTCAAAATTACATGTGTGTTGCTCTCTTATGCTAACTACCGTAGCCAAGGCAAATATTTAAGTAAATGGAATCTAGACCATATTTCTGGATGGGGCTCCTATACCAAATTATGATGTGAGGTATAATTGGGACTTCATATCGTGGAGGTCCCCTATATGTTGGTGGGATCTAGAAGCATAAACATTCTAGCACTAGAAGGAGGGCAACCTTTTTATTGTTGACAATTCACCACATCCTATTAAACAAACTTCCATGCAAGGCAGTAACACTATGATTTCTACTCCAACTCATACTCCTAGGAGAGGAGAGACTTATCATCTTAGTATTGAAAGGTATTTTGAGGTCACTTGCAATAAAATCCAAAAATTCCATCCAATTACTTATCAGTTTGCTAAAGCTCTTGGCTTACTTCTTGCTAATGTTATTCTTTCTCATAAGTTGGTGAAGAAAGAAACAACCCGTGGTGGTGTATTGGTTTATTTGGTTGAAAATTTGGTTATTTAAACCCTTGAGGAGTTAGTTGATTTCATAGAAATAACAAATCAACAAGGGGAAATTCCACCTATTAAGGAGAATTTGGAAGGTGGCGAGGAATATTTTCCTTTTTCTGATGAAGAACAATCAAGAGAAGAAGAACAATTTGACCATAATGAAGATTTGAATGGTAAAGGAAAAGGCTCTTTAGAATTATAAAGTGAGTAGGAGGAAGAAGGAGAGAACATGGCTGACGAGAATTTGATTGGATGGCACAAGAGCCACTCACTCTTTCGGGAAATCTTCACGACATGCCTAGACACTTGAAAAAGTTTCTTTCAAAATTTGATCCTGATAAGAAGACGAGAGTTGAAGGCCATATTGATGAATTCTACATGCATTTATGAATGCTTGAGGTACAATTTTATGACGTTTCTTGTAGACTTTTCCTATAAACTTTTGAAGGTAATGTGTTATTATGGTACCACCGTATTTTTTCTAATTCAATTCATAGTTTGAGGGAGTTTAAGAATCTATTTCTAGAAAAAATTGTCGATGATAAGACTCCCACCATGTTGTTAAAAGAACTCGGGATTCTTAAGATGAGAGACAAGGAAAAAGTAAAGGATTTTAATCAAAGGTTTACTCATTTATTGAACAAGTTCCATGTAGATGTTCAACCACATGATTCAATTACCAAATATTATTATACAACTTCCTTGCCAACTAATATTTCTGTAACCAAGATTCAAGAACATGTAGCTGACATCAAGCATAACCGCTCCAAAACCTCAGCTTTAGCTGAGCACTCCAATAAATGAATCATCATATTTGCATTGAAAACTCATGTGTTGTGGCCAAGATTGACCACTATCACCATAGGAAATTCATAGAAGCCATCAAAATAGGTAAACACCCTAATAACCTCAACCGCGATGATGGTTGGAAAATTAGTGACAATTGGATCCCGACTCTTACCTCTAATCCCTCATTCTCCTAAAAATGTCCCTACCTTCTCATCCCTCGACTGAACCTCCGCGATCTTCCTTGTTATGACACAAGCCCTAAATTCATTAAACCCTTCTCCTTTAAATCATCAAGTATAAACCCTTTCTATAATCATTATTTTAAGTCATTAAAAATACAAATAAATTAATTAATCAATTAATTAATATAATAAATTTATTTTAATTGAATCAATAGTACATAAAATAATTAAGTCTACAAACATTTAATTCAAATAAATAAATACATAAATAAATAATATTTTATTTAATTAATTTAATTATTAAATTCATATCTGGAATTAATAATAATATTTAACCTAGTATGCATAACTATAAAATTAGTTTTTCATCATTTACTAGTCACTAGGTACTAATCATGATTTTAATATACATCATTATATATTATTTTATATGATATTTTTAATTATAACTAAAAATTAAGATAATTCATATATATCATATATAATTCACATACATATCATATTATTTAATATTCATTTCAATTATACCATATCACATCATTAATATTCATTATTCATTTCAATCATATCATATCACTAATATTCATTTAAAAAAAAATTATGCAAATTAATTATTGGTTAGTTAATAATCACTAAGTAATATTTATAACTATAATCCTAATTTTAATCTAAAAAAAGAAAAACTAGATATTAAATTATGTATTAAAAACCAATAAACAATGACTAAATTAATAATAAAAATGAAAATAAACAATTATAAAGCGAAATTACATCATCTAACATGTCAACCATTATTCATTTCCATCCCAACCCTAGCCTTATTTAAACCTCATTGAGTTCTTACTCATTTCACTCATGGATCTAATCCTGATGATGAACCATAGAGGTTGGTTCAAAACATCGATTCCAATCAAACATAAATGCGGTGACTCCGGAAGACAGTACTACAAATAATATTTTAGTGTTTGTTTAAAGAGCTACAAAGGATACATTGCCGTTAAACTTTGCAAAAGTGATTGTTGTTGAGAGAGACTTGCATTATATTGGGGCCATTGATGATAATGAAGATTCTAAGACTCCCAAGATGTTGGAAAGAAAAATCAAGCCTCTTCTACTAAATCCAAAGAGAAAGATTTAATTGATATGGAAATATTGCCCAAATATTTGAAGTCACTTACTAGCGAAGTATCTCAATTAAAGAGAAGGTTAAGTGAGGCAACCACCAGTGGCCAATATTTCAGGCTATCGTTATTTAATTGGAATAACGATAATCAACTGGCTAAATCTACTTATAGTTCCAGTGTTGTGCTCAATGTCAAAAATTGGGGCATGGATAATTTTTGTACCTTCCATCAGCAGAAGAATTCAGAAAAACATGTCCACAGTGGAATAAAAACATGAATGCTATGACAACCCTTATTATAGACACTCTACTAGTAGAGTAGTCTTAGTAGACTGAAGAAGAAAATGAACCTACTATTACCAAGGATAATTCAGGTGTTGGACATGCAGTTAATACATTTAATGTCATCTATAACATTGATAAACAAAGTGTTGATGACCCACCAATGAGTGAGGATCCTCCTCAGAAAATGATTGAACAATATAAATTGAGGAGAAAAGGACCTATTATGAGAAAGATCTTAAGAAACAATTGTTGAGAAGGATTTTACCACCTACCAATCCTGCTAAAAAATTGTAGAACAGGTCTGAACGTGCTCCTCCATCTAAGACCACTTCCATGAGCAATAAGAATAAGTCCATCACTCTTGAGGCTTCTAATAAATCTACACCACCCGGCGCTTCACCACAACCTATTAGAATGAAACTACTGGTTATAATATTATTAGAGATATGAAGAGAGTTCTTGCTAATATTTCAATCTTTGAGCTCACAAAGATAATAGGTCATAGTTAATTGGTGGTCCAAGCATTTGCATCAAAACCTCTATCAGTTAACAAAGTTTTTTCTTCTCAAGTTATGTCCAGTAATTCTCATGATATTATCGAGTCTGTGGTTACTGTTGTTAATTTAAATTTTAACACTCTCTACCCTCCATTCCTTTTAACATTTGGAATCTTTAGTTATAATGTCCATAATTGTCTTATTGATTCGGGTGCATCTGTAAATGTAATTCCTTTCTGTTGCCAAAAAAATTAATGCTAAATGAGAAAAGGCTGACGTATGAATCATACAACTGTAAATATCATTGGTTTATGAAATCATTGCACTTAATAATGTTATGATCTATTTTTCATTAGACTGTAGAATTCATCGATGCATTAATATTGTTATTGTGGACACTATAGAAGCTTATGGTTTACTTCTGAGCAGAGATTGGTCCAACAAATTGCAAGGATATTTATCAATAGATTGGACACATTTGTGGCTTCCCTAAAAGGGAAGAAGCACTCAAATTCAAGTAGAAATTGAAAAGTACATGAAATACATCATGACACCACTTGAGGGTTACAATGAGCCATTTGGATTTGTAGACAATGTTTTTGGAAACTTTTTCTTAGAGGTTGATCATGGGTGTTATCAAGCACAACCTTCACTTGTACCATTAGATACATAATTGGAGCTCCTTCCTTGCAGTCCAACCAGTGAAAATGAACTTTTTAATATAGATGTACATACTGCTAGTGTAGGAATAAGACAAAAAACTATTGATATGTGGGCATTATACTTCGATGGTTCTAAGACTGAGGACTGTTCCATAGTTGGTTGTATTATCATTGAACCTTGGAATAAAAGGTACATTCTATCATGCCGCTTCAAGTTCAAGTGCACGAACAATATTAATGAATATGAATAACTCATTTTGGGATTAAAGAAAGCCATAAACCTCAAGGTAGGGGTACTCAAGGTAATTGGTGATTAAGAGATCATTACTCATCAGGTACGAAATACCATTCACTATGTTTCACCTAGTTTGAAAAACTACCAACAAGAGGTACTACAATTCACGGCCAATGCTGATGTTTCCAAAGATGTGACTATTGAAGAAGATGAGCACGAGAAGGATTTACAGGAAGAAACTCAAGCATAAAAATGGATTCCTATGCTGAAATGTGTGGTATCCCTTGAGAAACTTTATGACCTGCACAACCGTTTCAGAGGACCAGTAAATACTAAGACTCAAAGCTCAACATTATCACATGAATAAGCCAATTTGGGAACCAAAGAAGATCCAAAGTATGTAAACCTCAGTACATGTTGTTCCCCTCACGAACGCCAATATTTTATTCATCTCTTCAAACAATATCGATATGTATTTGCATCGACATATGATGATTAAAATACATATGATACAGCATCATCCACCATGTCATTCCTATTAAGGAAGGGGTAAAGTTGTTTCAACTAAAACTAAGAAAAGTTCACTTGATGCTTGAACCCCTGATTCAAAAGAAATTAAGGAAATTGCTTGATGCTTGGATCATTTTTTAAAGCTTGAAATTCTACATGGGTTTCCAACCTAGTTCCAGTTAGTTTTTGTTTTTTTGGTAAGATAGGTCTATGTGTCAATTTCCACAACCTCAACCGGGCTTCAGACACCGACAATTACCCTGTGCCATCGATGGAGTACATACTCCAAACAATATTTGGGTCGGAAATGTTCTCGCTGCTAGATGACTTTTTGGGATATAATTAGGTGCTAGTAGTAGAATGAGATCATTTAAACACCACATTCAGGACAAAGTGGGGAAATTTTGCATTAAGCACATGCCATTTGGATTTATCAATGTTGACACTACTTTTGAAAGGGCCATGGACATCACCTTCTATGGACTGATTGGACGAAGTGTAGTTATCTACTTGGATGACGTAACTACGTTTTCTAGGAAAATATCAGATCACATTTGTCATTTGAAGTAGATTTTTGAGCGATGAACAATGCAAACTTTGAAATGGGACCTGCAAACTCAAAACGAGAACTCTAGCCAAAAAACCTAAAATAAACATAAAAACGAAAAGTGTTGATGCTGGAATAATTT
The DNA here is from genome assembly GCA_000404065.3 of Pinus taeda. Classification (NCBI taxonomy): domain Eukaryota; kingdom Viridiplantae; phylum Streptophyta; class Pinopsida; order Pinales; family Pinaceae; genus Pinus; species Pinus taeda. Next base: position 68,976 of record APFE031362561.1, on the reverse strand, counting down.
TGTATTATTTTTTGGGTAAATTTTCAACATTTTTAAACATCTTTTTGCGTGAAAAAAACACCTTGAAAACGAAAAACGTTGATGCTAAAATAATGTTTTTTTATTAAGGATAAATTTTCAACATTTTGAAATAATGTTGTAAAAGATAAAATATCATGACTCCGAAAAACTTTAAAATATCAAAAGAAAAAAGAAAACAAAAATTAAAACAATGAAAAAAAACGAAAGTTGAAAAAAATAATAAAAAGTGAATAAAAATATTATTAGAAAAAAACATAAAATGACAAAAAAAAATCAAATATATAAAAACAAAAAAAAATCAAATATATAAAAAAATAAATAAATCAAACATAAAACTATAAAACAAAAAATCAAAATTAACACACACACATTAAAAAAAATAACTCAAAAAGATATTTCAAGAAACATAATTAATAAAAGAAAAAAATAACAAAAAAAAAACATTAACATAAATAATAAATAAATAATAAATACATTTAAAAAAAAACTTAATAAAAAAATTCAAAATAATAAAATTAAAATATATTTTTTTCCTCGGTAAAAGACTATGCTATTTCTATTAACTGGTAAACATAAAATTACAGTAGGGGGCAGCTACATAAGCCTTCTCATCACATATGTTACAAAAATTCCCCATAGTAGAAGAGCTGGGGATTTCATCCAAGCTAACAACCAGATAGACTGAACAAACTGCCAAATTCATTGAAATTACAAAGAAACAGAGAAAGAGAGTACTGAGAATACTGAGAAACTGGGAGAGAGAGTACTGAGACCAAGACAATTGCATTTGCCGCGGCTGGAAATTCTCAAAACCGAGCCAACACCCAAAGCAGGCTTCCAAAAAACCAAAAAGTGCAAACACAAGTGCCAACTGTTCAGCTGTCCTCTTCCCCATGTGTCTCCTCATCTTGCTGACACGCGTCGTCATGGCTGAGCCCCTCTTTGTCATGCTCCACGTTGCCTTCCTGGTCTTTGTCGGTGTTGCCAGCATCAGGGTCCAGGAAAAGGTTGATGCAGTCACTTAGGGGAGGAATTGGAGAAGGCGAGTCGACTTGTATCACTGGAACATCCTCCTTCTTTGCAGCCATGGCAAATTGGGCAGAGGAATGGTCACTGCTGTTGGAAGAATTAGGGTCTATGCAGGATATTGGAGGGACCTAGTTGATTTCCTCCGTCATCAAGATGGTTATCTGGGCAGAAATCAAGGGGCGGTTCAGGTTGCTCTGAAATTTGAAGTGGGTGGATTGGAAAGCACTGTTGGGTATCGGATGGCGGGTGGGGTTAGAACAGGGGAATCCTCAGGGGGAGAAGTGAGGTTGATGGTGGTGAGCAGAGGAGTGGATTGAGGGCGAGCAGCGGGTCGCTTGCTGCTGCCAGGTTTATCCCCGGAGCGAGAGCGCTTCCCAGGTTTTTTCATGGTGCAAATAAGGACAGTGATTTTCAACAAGGCAGAGTGGAAACCAGAATTGCTCCTCAAAGCATGCAAAGACCCCGAACCGAGTTGTGAAACCGAACAAAATACAATGGATACATTGAACCGAGAAACAGAGCCAGAAAAACTAAAATTACCGCGGATGAAGCACTTACCCCAAACTGATAATGGAATTCCAGAGCGTGGAGCACCGGAGGAGTTGAAGGGCTGCCAATTCGAGCCAGAACCAGCTCAAATTTCCCCTCTGAGGCGGGGCTCCCTGTCGACCTTACCCACCGAACTCACCAGAAACCGAACAGAGTATTCTTCAGTCGAAGGCATAATGAAAAATTTACTGAATTGCCGCCTGTAAATACCTCTCCACAGACCGCGTCGGGCTTCGCTCACCATTAATGGCGCTATCCTGCACCGTGCCAAGGTCATAATAATCTTCTTCCCGTCTCCAATCTGTTTCTAGGGCTCCATGCTGCGCAGCAGGTGGCGGCCTCATGCGTCTTAAGTGCACATGAATGCCATTTAGGGCAGTATTAACACCCGAATCCGGGAAATAAAATTAAAATATTAAACAAAAAAATAAATAAAAAAACATTAAAAAAACAATTTTAAATTTTTTAAAATAAATAAAAAAATGAAAAATAAACATTAAAATAAATAAATTTAATAAATTTAATAAATAAAAAACATAAAATAAAACACAAAATTAATATTAAAAATAATAATAATAATTAAAAATAAAATAAAATAAAGTTAAAAAATGAAAGAAATCGTAGTATTTCAGGCCTTTGGGTGGGCTAACCTGATTCCCAGAATCGGGTTAAGCTCGTAGCCGAATCCGAGAATCGGCTTAAGCCTGCCCAAGGGCCCAAGGGGTTGTTGCCCTAGGCAAGTGGAGCCCCTTGGTCCCCTGCGTGGGCTCAAGCCAATTCTTAGAATCAGGTTTAGCCCTTACCGATTCCAAGAATCAACTTGAGCCCGCGGAGGGGCTCGAGTGGCCGCCGCCCTAGGTGGGTGGGGTTGCAGGTGTTGACCACTCAGGACGATTAAAATTGGCCTAAGCTCGCTTAGGGGCCTGAGTGATTACTACCGTGCAACTACACCCACCTAGGGCGACGATCGCTCGGGCCCATGGGCAGGCTCAATCTAATTCCATGAATCAACTTGAGCTCACTGAGGGGCTAAAGGGTGCATTTTTTTATTTTTATTTATTTTATTTTTTAAATTTGTTATAATAATTTTTTATAATGGTATTTTTTTTTAATTATATATAATATATATATATATATTATTTCTTTAATTGTTTTTGTTTTTGTTTTGTTTTGTTTTTGTTTTTTTGTTTTTGTTTTGGTTTTTTGTTTTTGTTTTTTATTTTTTTTTTTTTTTAACTGGTTGTTTTTTCTTTTTAATGTCTTTTATTTTTATTTTTTATTATTATTTTATTATTTTTATTTTTATTTTATTTTAATTTTTTTTTTGGTGGAAAATTCCCTAAAATGCATATTTTTTTACTTATATCTATATGCAAATGTGTATTTTTTGTCTAGTTTCTAAAATTATTATTTTTTAGTGAAAATTATTTTATGTGCATTGTAATATCAATTAACGATATATAAATATAAAAAAATTTCTAACCTCAAAATATTATTTTTATTATTTTTTTTAAACTTTACAAAAAACTTGAAAAATTCATTATAAAGAAACATTGCAAAGGAAAACAAAAAACAAAAAATTGTAAAGCCCTTAAAAACCAAAAAACTTAGGACGAAAAACATGAAGATGAATAATACAACTTGAAAATTGGTTAAATAATCAACAATTTTTATTTATTTATTTATTTTTATGTATACTTAGGAAATCAGAAAATTTAAAGTGTAAAAATATGCCTTCAAAAAACCGTTGATGTTTTCCAAAATCTACATAAAAATCACCAACATTTAAAAAAAATTATCCACACTTAATACATTAGAAAATTTAAACTGTAAAAAAAAATTCCTCTAAAGAAAGGGGTTGACATCACATCTACACTTTTCAAAATTAGCATGAAAATCACTAACATTTAAAAAAAAATGTTCATACTTGATACATAATAAAATTTAAAGTGTAAAAAATATGCTTGAAAAAAGGTGTATTTTGATTCAACATTCTTCAAAACCAGATGACTTTTTGCTACCTCAAAAAAGTGGGTACTAAGTACAGTTCCTGTTTCAAAGTGTACATTGTTGATGTCGCAAATATGGGATATCTTTGGATATGAAAATGAGCATATTTGGTGTGTGAGAAGGTAATATATTAAGACACATCATTGCTAAGGGTGGAATCAAGAATGACCTAGAAAGGGTCAATCCATTGCCTAGATCCATTTTCTTGTGAATAAGAAAGCGATGTAGTCTTTCCTAGGAAATACTAATTTCCGATGTAATTTCATCTTTGAATATCCCCGGATTGTCAATACACTACAAGAGATGATGAAGAAAGATGCTACATACAAATGGGATAAGAGGGAAAATGATGCTTTTTCTCGGATCAAGAAAGTTATAGCTAAAGCTCCAACCCTATACAATCTAGATTTGGGCAAAGATTTCATGTTATATAATTTCACTTTTGACTTATCTATTGCGGATGTATTAACATAGAATTAAAATCAAGGAAATGAAAAACTTATATCTTTCATGAGTGCTGGCTTACAAGGATCATAACTAAACTATACCACCATTGATAAGTAAGCATATGTAGTCTACAAGGTGGTTAAGAATTTTAGGCCTTATCTCTTGAAAGCTCATATGATTATCTATGTGCCTCATCCAGTGGTTAGAACATTGTTTGTACAACAAGAGCTAGGTTAAAGGAGGGCAAACTAGATGATGTTCCTATAAGAGTATGATCTTGAGTTCAAACCAGTTCATATCGTCAAGGGCCATGGTCTCTGTCGATTAGCAGTTGAAGCAATGAATTGACCAGAAGAAGATGCTTTAGGATGGGAGGAGGAAATATAAAAGTATAATATTGAGAAAGTTCCTCCTACAAGTGCAACCATGTCTTGGTATTCAGATAAATGATAATACTTAGAGCATGACACCTTGCATTCACATTATCAAACAAACAAAAGAGGGAATGCACCTTAAAGCTTTATCATACCAATTAGTGCATGGTGCGCTTTTTCGAAAGCACCAAAATGGTGTCTTGATTAGATGCCTAGAGCCTCCTAATTTCGACAAGATATTAAAAGATATGCACGATGGACCAACAGGTGGAGAATTTGCAGGTGATACCACAACTCATAAGGTTATGAGGGCCGGTCACTATTGGTCTACATTATTTAAAGATGCCCATGCTTATGCCTAAAAGTGCCCAGTATGTCAGAGGTGCGCTGATCATGATTAGAAGTCAACTACCTAATTTCTACCCATAGTAGTTGAAGAACCATTATAACAATAGGGATTGGCTGTTATAGGTGAAATATTTCCTCATTCTTAAAAGAAACATAGATACATTCTAACCGCAACCAATTATTTCACTCGATGAACTGAAGAAGTGCCATTAAGGCAAGTTAATGGCCAGGAAGGCATCACATTTCTCAAGTAGAACATCATAACCATATTTGACATTCCTACATCACTTATCTTTGATAATTCAACTTATTTTTATTTACTAAATCTTTATGAGTCTTCATTAGAATATGGTATTGTTTTAAAGCATGCATCTAACTATTCCCATAGGGAAATGGTTTGGTTGAGGCCACAAACAAGAACCTAATCCATATTATCAAGAAAAAAATTCTTCAACCAAAAGAACTGGCACAATGCTTTGATGAATGTGTTATGGGTTGACTGTGTTACTCCTAAAACCCCTTTGAAAACCTCTCCATACTTCCTTGTATACAGGAAAGAGGTTATCCTATTGTTAAAAATTTACCTTCCCGCCCTGCAACTTTTGTAACAAACCTAGTAAAAATTCCAGGTAATAAAAGTTAATAAAGAAAAAATAATAACCATGGTTATGGGAAAATTATTCCAAGATGAATGTTGGGAAAGACATCCTAGCGTGGGTGTTCATTTGATTTATTATGGCTAAGGAAATTGGCAAAGGAAATGGAAAAGGCTTTGGAAAGGAAAAATTGTTGAGATTTTGTATATATTAATTTGGCTAAAATCTCATGGATAATGCCAACAATAGGATTTGTTCCTAAACTGATTGCATCAAATCTTGATGAGGAGATATTCTATCCTATTTTGTTGTGATAGAATTAATTATTCAGTTTCTTCTATACATCTATAAATTGTAAAGCCTGTAGGGGCAAATGGATATCCGAGGTGTGAGGAAGAGGAAATATGTTGTTGTAATCTCTTGTTGAATAATTGATAAGATGATACCTATGTTTGGTGGACGTATCCTAGATTGGTTGGGTGAACCAAGTTAAATGATGTCTCATGTTTTATGTTGTGTGTGAATTTATATTGTTTTCTGCTGTGATTAACTTTAACAAAAATGACATTTTTTGGCAATTTATTTATGAAAATAATGAAAATTAGGAGAAAAGGAAGGTGAAAGATCACAGGTTTCATGTGAGGAGGAAAATGAAGAAAATAGAGGCCACATTAATAAAAAGGATTCTGAGGACCAATTCATGACTTTTGGTCAATTTATTTTTGGAGATCTCTCTTTATTCTCTCTCTCACACACTCTTAGACACTTCGAGTTTTCTTGGAGCACTTCAGCATTTGATAAAGAAAGGAAAAGAAGGCAAGAGGAAGAGAAGATCAATCAAGGAATAGAAGTATCTAGCAGCTATAGTGGGATTATTTGTAGGTGTCGATTTACAAGTGTGATTTCCTTACTAGATTTAGCATGCATGGTTATGCATGTGTGTTCTTGGTTCTCTTGCTGTCATGGGCATGTGTTTTGTTAGGTGTGATAGTGTTTTTCAGCCTAGCCTTGCCATTTATGGGCAGCCATGGTGTGGTGGATTCTTTTTCATGTGGCTAAGATGGATTGTGGGATGGAGTTGAAGTTGAGTGGGGTGGTCCAAGGAATATTCACAGGGCCTAGGAATCTTGGGATGGGATGCAATGTAAAGCATGAATGTGAACACCTCGATTAAGCCTAGGAATCCCTTGATTGGAAATGACAGGATATACGGTAAAGCTCAGTGGTGAGTACTCTTGATTTGGCCTGGGAATCATGGGTTGGAATACATGGCAAAGCCCAAAGGGTGGAGACTTCTTAGGCCTAGGAATCCCTTGATAGGTAATGGTGGGATACATGGTAAAGATGAGAGGTTGGTGTTGAAAAACGTGTAACTAGGTACGATATTCATAAGTATGAAATGCATTCTTGTAAATTATAAATGAGAATAAATTATTATTAATGAAGCATGGGTTTCATGCTCAAGTTATTTATTTTATAGGTCAAGCACCCATTGAGTGCTTCTAGGGTTTGTCCTAGGTTTAAGAGCCATTTTCATACATTTAAGACCCTATGGGCACATTGTATCTTGAAAAGAAAAAATTGTTTTGTCTTTAAAGTGTCGAAAAATCTCCAAGATCAAGTCAACCTAGAAGCTGTCAAAGTCGGCCTACATGAAGAGCCACGTCTACCCTTGAAGAAGCCTATATATAGAGAGGAACTTGTCCTCCATTATATACACTCATCTCATTCTATGTGAAGAAGAGAAAAGAAAAGGAAGTTAAAGAAGAAGGATGAAGAATAATGACGAAGAAGAGGAGAAGGAAGTCGAAGTGCTTGGGTAGCATCTCTATCTCTCTCATGTACAAGTTGAAGCTAGGGTTTCTACCTTGGGGCTATCTTTGGTTTGATCTTAGAGGAAAGAGATAAAGGAAGGCAAGTGAAGGTCACTTAGGGTATCTCACTATACATAAGTCACAAGGAAAGGCAAGTGAAGAGAAGAGAAGGCCATAAGAAGAAGATCAAAGTCTTCTAGAGGAGCAACAATGGCTGCAGCAGTTGCCAAAAGACAAAATTTCAGATCTGAAGTAGGAGGTTGAAGTTCTTGCAATAGGAGTTTGAGTTGATCTTGATATTGGAGGGTATTTTTCTAAGTCATTACGTCATGGTATTTGTGAATTGAAGGATCTATAAGAAGAGAATAGATTTAAGGGTTTTTCCCTCAAGAGGAGGGGTTTTGGCCCTAACTTGTAGCCTATATACTGTGTCACTATTCTTATTGTTTTGGTAGCTATTTGATGTATCTCACACATAATAATAAGGAATAAGGATAATAGGGAAAAATATAACACAAACAATTATCAAGTTAAAGAGAATTAACATATTCACTACCCTACTGAATTCTTATATGGCAAGGGCATCATGAAAATCTCCTCTACAGTGAAGAAGTTCATCAAGAATATTGCAAGCAATCTCAAGCAAGGTAACAAGGAAGCATGGAGTTTCTTATTCTCTACAAAGAAGGTATCAATCAAAGAAAAGGACGAAGGTCTCTTCTTGGCTCTCTCTGGCACATTCCAAGATGAAGACATTTGGGTAATTGATAGTGGTGCATCAAGGCACATGACTGACCACTCTAATCAATTGAGGACCTTATCAAAAGGAAAATCTGGCTATTCAGTGGAACTTGGAGATAACAAGATCTATCATGTGAAAGTTATTGGATTAACCTCCATAAATTTGGAAGATGAAGCAACATTCATCTCAACAACATTCTATTTATTCTAGGTTTGCACAAAAATTTACTTTCCGTTTCAAGTCTATAAGAAAAGGGTGAGAGAGTAGCTTTCATTGATTGTAAAGTCGTTGTATCGGGTAAATACTCAAGTATAGATAAGGCTAAAGTCATTATCATTCGAGAAGGAAGACTTTATAGACCAATGTCTCTTGTGGCTCAAGCCCTAGTTCATATTGAAATTAGCCCATGTTAACTTTGGAATAGAATAGTTGATCATCTACATTTCAAAATCCTTCCAACTCTAAGTTCCATAGTAGACAAAATTCCAAATGTGAAGGAAGATCACGAGGGAGTTTGTAAGGGATGTGCATTAGGAAAAAATACCAAGATACCATTTGGAAGCAGTTGTTCATGGTCAAAAGAAATCTTGGATCTCATTCACATCGATGTATGTGGCCCTATGACTTGTAAATATCTTGTAGGTCACCTATATTATGTCACATTAATAGATGATAATTCAAGAAAGACCTGGGTTTACCTAATGAAAACCAAGGATGAAGTATTTCCAAAATTTCAAGAATCCAAGCCTGAAGTAGAAAACCTTACAAGAAAAAGAATCAAGATATTAAGATCTGATAATGGAGGAGAATATACATCCAAATAAATTATAGCATTCTGTAAGGAATATGGGATTAAGAGGGAGCTGATAATCCCATAAAATCATGAGAAAAATGGAGTTATAGAATAGAAGAATAGATCAATTGAAGAAAGTGTAAAATCAATGATACACGATCAAGAACTTCCTAAGTTCCTATGGGGAGAATCCACAAAGACCAATGTCTGCATTCAAAATTTGAGTCCCCATAGATATCTAGACAATAAAACTCCAGAATAAGTGTTCAATCAAAAGAAGCCATCTTATATCATCTCTGGATCTTTGGCTGTCATTTATATATCCACATACCCAAGGATAAAATAAAGAAGTTGAACCCTTCAGGAATGAAGGGAACATTTGTTGGGTACAAAAAATCATCAAAAGCTTATAGAATCTACATGAAAGATGGACATCTCTGATGATGAAGAAATTCTCATATTTGAAGAGGAAGTGGATAAGGGAGAAGAAGAATCACACCATGAAGAAGAAGGTCCTAGTGAGCTAGTTCAACCTATGGTTATTCCCGAAACAAGAATAATACCTAATTGGTTAAAATCTACTCTGCTTGATGCAGAAGGTCATGAATCAACGAAATAATCATTTAAATAAAGAAAGAAACCCAAAATATATTCTGGGTATGCTCCATACATGACAAAACTAATAGAAGCAGAACCGTCCACTTTTGAAGAGGATGTAAACAATCAAGAATGGAAGGATGCCATGAATGAACAATATCAATCTATAATGAATAATGGAGTCTAGGATATCATACCTAGGCCTGAAGAAAACTTTGTGGTTACTTCCAAGTGGATCTATAAGATCAAACATGCAACAGATGGAAGTATAGATAAGTATAAAGCAATATTTATGGCTAGAGGCTTATCTCAACTAGAAGGCATCGACTATGAAGAGCCATTTGCTCCAACAACAAGATATACACGATTCGATCATTAGTCTCGTTGGCAACATCGATGGGATGGAAGATCCACCAAATGGATGTCAAGGCTACATTTCTGAATGACACAATATATGAATAACTATGTATATGTTAAATATATGATGGCATATGTTTTCAGATTGAAGAAAGCATTATACAGCTTGAAGCAAGAAGCAAAGGAAGTATATGCTAGAATCGATGCATACCTACAAAGAATAGGCTTCGTAAAAAGTTTTTCTGATCCAAATATCTATATCAAGGTTGTAGATGGAGAACCTTTAATCATTCTTTTATATGTAGATGATCTTATCTTGACAGGTGTAGAAGGTCGAATTGGAGAAAGGAAGAAGAAACTAGCAGTAGAATTTGATATGAAGGATCTTGGGTTGATGCATTACTATTTGGGACTAGAATTCTGGCAATCTGATGAGGTCTATTTGGGTCAAGGAAAATATGTGATCAAGATGCTGAAAATATTTGACATGATGGATATAAAACCTATGACTACTCTGATGATCACAAACTTGAAGAGACTAAGGAGTTCCAAATCTAGCCCTATGGATCCTTCCAAGTATGGACAACATATTAGATCATTGATGTACTTGGTGAATACTCGACTAGACATATGTCTTGCAGTAAATGTTCTCAACCAATACTAAGTGGAGCTGAAGCATGATCATTGGGTAGCATCAAAACACATTATGAGATATCTATGAGGAACCATTCACTATTGTCTAAAGTAGGATATAAGGAATGATGTCCAAATGATTGGATATACAGATTCCAGCTCGGGAGGCAATGAGAAAGATGGAAGAATCACTACGGGAGGATGTTTCAATTTAGGATCCTCCATGGTTTCATGGATGAGAAAAAAGCAAGACACCATTGCCTTGAGTAGTGAGGCTGAATATGTTCCAGCCTATGAAGTAAGGAGAGAAGTAGTATGGTTGAGGAAGCTGTTATCTGACCTGTTTGATGGACTGATGAATCCTACAGTGAAACATTTTGATAACACCAATTGTATACGTTTTTATGAGGATTGAGTGTTTCATGGAAATACAAAGCATATAAACATCAAGTATCACTACATACGAGAGCTAGTGCAAAATGGCGTGTTGCAACTACAGTATATCTCCCCTTATGAGTAGGTAGCTGACATACTAACAAAGTCACTTCCCAACATGAAGCTTCTATACTTAAGAGACAAGCTTGTGTTGGTTGATGTGTCATCCTTAATTGAGAGGGAGAGATAGACACATTATTCTTGTCTTCAATTAGGGATATCAAATAGAGGATTAGGTAACCATTTGGCATTTGATACTCTTTGAGGATGAGATATGGCATCCAGAATAAGAGGAAACATGGAGTACCGATATTCTTTGACGGATAGCTATGCAAGATAAGAATAGTGCCATGTAAGGTCATACTTGATGAACATCCAGGTGGAGTATGTACCCTGAGAGACAATGATTATGGTGTATATACATCATTGGTCTCACCAACATTGTGCTAAGATCTCATGGAGAGATAGAGATGTTAGTCAAGGCCTTGCTATGTGACAATGATGTTTTATATGATGCTATACAAATGGGTTACCAATCTGACTCTTTTTATCAGATCTCTTCAGATTGAGAATGACCATGCACCTCTTATGAATACCTCCCTAGTTAAGAGGGAGTTTTGAAAAATGTGTAACTAGGTTTGATCTTCATGAGTATGAAATGATTTCTTGTAAATTATAAAATGAAAAGAAATTATTATTAATGAAGCATGGGTTTCATGCTGAAGTTATTTTATTTTATAGGTCAAGCACCCATTGAGTGCTTCTATGGTTTGTCCTAGGTTTAAGATTCATTATAATATATTGAAGACCCTATGGGCACATTGAATCTTGAAAATAAAAATTTGTTTTGTCTTTAAAGTGACGAAATACCTCCAAGATCAAGTCAGCCTAGAAGCTGTCAAAGTTGACCTACATGAAGAGGCACGTCTACCGTGGAAGAAGCCTATATAGAGAGAGGAACTAGTCCTCCACTAGATACACTCATCTCATTCTATATGAAGAAGAGAAAATAAAAGGAAGTCAAAGAAGAAGGATGAAGAAGAGGAAATGGAAGTCAAAGTGTTCAGGTAAAGTCTCTCTCTATCTCACGTAGAAGTCAAAGCTAGGATTTCTGCACTAGGGCTATCTTTGGTTTGATCTTAGAGGAAAGAGAGAAAATGAGGCAAATGAATGTCACTTAGGGTATCTCACTAGACCTAAGTCACAAGGAAATGAAATCTAAGGGAAGAGAAGGCTATATGAAGAATATCAAAGGCTTTTAGAGGAGCAACAATAGTTTTCGGTAGAAAATTATTTGGATCTGAAGTAGGAGACCGAAGGTCTTGCAGCAAGAGGTTAATTTGATCTTTATCTTGGAGGGTATTTGTCTAAGTAATTAGGTCATGGTATTTTTCAATTGAACGATCTATAAGAAGAGAAGAGATTTAAGGTTTTTACCCTCAAGAGGAGGGGTTTTGGCCCTAGCTTGTAGCCTATATATTGTGTCACTATTCTTATTATTTTGGTAGTTGTTTGATGCATCTCACACTATAAATATAAGGAACAAAGCTAATAAGGAAAGGAAGTGACTGTTGGCATACTCACTTCCCTACTAAATTCTCAATAGTTGGGATGGAAAAATTCCTCAAGGTGTAGGTGGAGAGATCTGCTAGCATCCATGCTTGTTTTTGGCCTAGTGATATAGGGAGGATTGTGGTAAAACCTGGTATTATATGTTTATTGTTTATGGCCTAGTGATCTAGTGGGATCACGGTAAAGCCTGGTTCTATTGTTGAGGGTGAGGTGGTGTAGCCTCAGGAATCCCTGGTTGATTTTGGTGTTAATTCCTACATTCATGCTTGGAATATGGCACGGGAGTGATTGGCTAAAGAGATACTTGGCTCAACCAATCTACAATTGGGTGGAATGTGGTAGTCCCGTACCAGGTTGGCTTTATTCATTAATGAGAACTATTTCTCCTTAGTATTTTATGAGAAAATGTACTGGTTCATATGAGACATTTATGGTTGATGTGTCCTTGATATTTTTGTTGGTTCTATGTTGGTTATGAGCATGTTTAATGACAATAATGATGTATGACTCTCATCATGTTTTGATTTGTAAATGAATGTACAATGAATATATGACCTAATAGATGATAATGTAGCTAATGTGATAAGGCATCAATGCTTCTTAGTGATTCTCAGATAAGTATGAAGCCTCTATGCCTAGATATGTTTTTTTGACTTGTAGAATGCATATTTGTGACATGCTTGACGAAATGTCTATCATGGATATTAGGGATACATTCAAGTATTTGGTCAAGTATTTTCATTTGTATCATTTTTTTGATGTTACTTTTCATTCTTGAAAGTTTCATGGAGTTCTTGGCAGTGGCTTAAGTCATGGCCTTGAAAAAGTGTCACAGAATCTGGGGTTGTAGGCTTAGAAATAGTTGAAAAATACCTCAGTCACTTGCATTCCCATGCTGCAAGAGTGAATGGAGGGCCCCAGTCACATGCATGCCTATTTCATGGAGAAACTGAGGCTCTAGGGAAGTGAAGTGTCAAGTTTTTGCAGGGGTTGATCACCTAGAAATGTTTGTTGGATCCTGTAGGTTTTATGGTATGTGAAAAAGGTAAGATTGGTTGTGTTGTGTTAGTTCCACTTCCTTAAGGTGACCTAGGAGGTTTAATCAGATTGTAGTAGCCTATCGTCAAATGGTTACCCTAGTGAACCTGTTAACTTAGGTAAATGTGGGAGGAGGGTGTTACAAAGTGGTATCAGAGCATGGTTCACCTCTTAGACTAGATAGACCGTGTATGTTGGTCATACATTCAAGTCAGTTGCATATGTGTTACTTATACTTATGTTTTATGTGTTTGTTGCATATGCATGGTGTTGGTCATGGTTGTAGTGATGTCACCATGTGAAAAGTTAATGGCGTTGTTGTTGGATGTGTTTATCACAAGTTTATGTTAGTTATGCACTATATATCCATGTGAATTTTTGTATGTATCGTGCATACATGGATGTTTTCCATATGCTGCTTATGCATACATTGACATGGGTGTAGTTTTCATGCATGAGGTCATGATGTGTAGTTGATATGATCATGCATTGATGAATGAACTATGGTTAGGATGATACCTATATTCTATTATGATTATGTTTATACATGTATTTTTATAATATGGTGGATCTTGCAGATGAGATATCCTCCCCGAGCTACACTGAAGTATGTTGATTATGTTTATATTTTGGTTTAGCTAACATGGTATGTTTGGCAGGAAAGAGATCAAGATGACTAGCAAGATGGTAGACTACAATTCATGAGACTCTCCCTATGGATCAAATGAGAAATGTGGTGTTGGGAACTCTTCTTACTTAGAATACACATTGAGGAGTTTGAAGGAAGAGATAAGGAGTTATAAAGCCGATAATGACAAAATCATGCACACGCAGGAGAAACAAGAAGAAGTCAATGCAGTAATCCTTCAGAATTTGTCAGACTTACAGAGGCAAGGACCACTTCAAAATAGCCATGGACATGAGAATAGGACTAAAGAGGCATATGGTAGTAGATCTCATGGTGGGAACAAGTCAGATAGAAATGACACAGTTAGAGATGGCAGGTTCTTGGATACTCCATATCAGAGAGGTGATGGAAATAGGTACTATTCTAGTTCTGGTTCTAGCAGACACTATGATCATCATCGCTATCATCCTTATAGGATGGGTGATAGGGGATACTTTCCAGATGAGTTTAAGAAAGTTAAGACACCTAGTTTTGATGGATATTTGAAGAAGTTGGAAGATGTAGAGGCTTGGTTACTTGGGATGAAGAAGTTCTTTGAGTTGCATAATTACACAGATAATATGAAGGCTAGAGTAGTTATTTTTATCCTGGAAGGTAAAGAAACATCTAGTGGGAAGATGTGAAGTGGGTCAGAGACATCAAGACAAAAGAGTTGAGTTGGCATGAATTCAAGAGACTCTTCCAAAAGAAATATTTGTCAGAAAGGTACTATGACAACAAAACCAAGGAATTCTATGAACTAAAAATTGGATTGATGACAAATGAGGAGTATAAGACTAATTTCCTGGAGCTATTGAGGTATGTACTGTATCTTAAAGATAAAAAGGCTAAATTTTAGAGAATTTTCAGTGTATTTTCATTAACATTTAAGGATCAGATTGAGTATGGTGAACCTCGGTATTGGAGGAATTTATTGGGAAACTAAAGAATTTCTATGAACAATCAAAACGTAAGACAAAATCTCATCAAGGTTGGAAAGCAAAAGACAAAGCTAAAGGTAAATGGAAACCTAACAAGGCCTCAGAATGAAGAAGAGAAAGAGAATTTTGCACCATACAAGAAATTCAACGTAGCTAGATATGGACATGGGTCACAAAAACAAAATAGAGGTGATGGTACTAGATGGTTGGAGTGTTGGATACATGGTAAATAACATCTTAAGAAATATTGTCCGTAGTATTAGGGTGGTAGGCTTCAGACTTACAGTGCACAGGAGGTGCATACTATTGGGGATGTCAGGCATCACATTCCTCCTATCTATGCATCACTGGATAATAGGCAAGCAAATCACCAGGCATCTATTATTGAGATGGACGGTAAAGTTTTTGATCAAGTTTTTTCTATTTTTATTGACCCTGGATCTAATTATAGTTATATTAATTCTGGCTTGGTGGATAAGTGTGGTTTGAATAAAGAAGTGCATGCAGAATCTTGGTTAATACAATTGGCTACAAGTACAAGAAAGAGAGTTCATCATTAGGTAAGAGCTTGTGAATTTGAACTTAATGGTAAGCGTACATAACCACATTTGAATGTATTTTCGTTGGGATCATACAATATGTTGTTGGGTATGGACTAGTTGTATCTGCATGGTGTTGGTGTTCAGATATGAATTATAGAATTCACCCATCCCTGCATTAATTGTCAATACGAAGGTCATCTTGTTATTTCAAGGCTACCATGCAAAGTTTATGCCGGCCACAATTTCCCTACCCAACATTGAACATTCAATAAAAAATATAACAATGTGTAACAATAAGCACTAACCATAACAACAATTAGAGTAACAACAAATTAGGATTCACAACAACAAAAACTTAATGAACCATTATAGTGATAAAGAAATAATCACAACATAAATAAATCTACACACACCACTAATCCAACAACACCTGATCAGGAGAGTGGGCCCAATTCTCCGATTAGTGTTGTGGCAAAAAGATTGAAGGCTAGATAATACTCATAAGATCAAGATTGAATTAAGCAAAAGGAAAATACAGAATTATGTAGTTACATTCTCAAAGGAAAACCTTCAATATCTGATCTGCTCCCTATATGCGTTATCTCCCTTTTCTCTCTAATTTGTGTCTTTTAAATATACAAAAAACAAAGGGAAACTTACAAAAAACTGATTACAAAATTATTTCCCATATGATTTATATTGATTACAAAATATCAATAAGAAAGATGAGATCTGAGGGATCTTTCCATCATGTTTTAGTTGGAACAAGTCAAATCTAGTTATTGCATTTGGGTAATTTGGAAAACGACCACAATAGAAAATTTGTGAATATGTTCTTCAAAGACTTTGATTTTCTCCCAATCTAGACAGAATTATGGAAATCTTCTCGCCGGGAAAATAATTTTGGTATGTTCAACACAAAACTTGGGTCTCAGATTTTCATTATTTTTCTTTGCTTACCCGAAACATCCAATGCAAAACTGTCACTTTTTATTCCAACAAATTTTTAAGTTGGAATATTTGATTATGAGCTAAAGATCAAATTTGCAATCTGGAAGAGATCTTGGTGGCTAAAATCATGAGTGATGTTATAACAAATTCATCAATAAATCATCATTGGAAAAATCATGCATAGTAATTGATTTTTTATTGAATGTTAGTTGTTTTGTGTTGATTTCAATTACAGATTTATAAACAAAAGCTTGTTCATTGCTTCCTATGCATAGGTTTCCTTAGGTTGTTTGGTGATTGAAATAGGTAAATTACATCAAGTTTAATGTGACATTCATGAGAAAAATGGATTAAAAGACAAGTGTTGAACAACAACAACGAAAAGTACAACAAAACATCAAATAGACACTTAAAACAATGTTTTGATGAAGAATTCCGCCCCTCCTGGGCTGCATCTCCATGGTCCAACTTCCATGGCTTGGGCCTTTGTATTAGATCGATATGGAACAAATGTTGTTTTACAATCTCTATTTCCCTTGATACTTGCACCAATGTGTTCAAAAGGTCGAAATTAGCAAGGAACACCTTTTCCTAAGCTCAATTTGGTCGAAAAATGCTCCAGTTATGGCTCAAACAATTTTTCCCTACAAATCCTCCTCCAAATTTGGAAGCACTCTAGTTAGGGCTGCTAAATTTGGAGGTGGTTTCGAAAATAACGGAGTCCATCAAAAATGTCGTTGTTTTTAACTGCAAGTTTAATTAAATGTTAAATAGGTTTACTTATCCACTAATCATGATTAGTGATATAACTGCACATTTAGGACTAACCGTAACCATTGGAGGTTTACGCAGAGGTCACATGGTTAACCGTGGTATTGTTGGAGCTATCGAAGTTTGCGGTAACCATAACTACATACTGGTTGGTATTCACATGTGGTGGTTTATTGTCATGGTTTTGTTGTGTTGTCTGTTGGTTGACATAACTGTTTGGTGTTAAATGTGGCACATTCACATGGGGAAGGCTGGCCTACAAGCTAGCCCTCTCCTAACCGCCAACCCTCAACATAACACAATTCAAATACATATGGAATGTGATATGGTTAAGAACCATGTGGTAGCATAGACGATTAAGAGTTATGGACTGTGTAGCGGAGCTCGCGGGGTCGAACCCCAATGCCTCCATAAAATTTTATTCCTTTGCACCTGAGTCTTCCCAGGCTGTTGGTAGGCACCATGTGGCAGCCTCTGGACTGGTCATGTGGCATTCTCTCATTGGCCTAGAATTAACCAATGAAACTGCGCCAACATACCTACCACATCACCAAGTTGCAACCAATCACACTGTGACACTTGGCAAAGCATGATTGGATGTTGACCGTCCATTGACCCTGCCTAGTCACTTGCTACGTTAGTAGTACAAATTGTTGACTGTGTAGAGACTAGGCATTTTTTTTGCTAAATTTTGCCTATTTAGCAAAGCAAACAAAACATAATAGATTCCTCATACGAACTCGGTTTTTAGTGAAACGAGTTGTGTTAGGATCATTTTATCGAGGCAAACACGATTGTTCTGGTTTTGAGCCATTCTAAGAAATTTGATTTTTTGAGCTAAATACTGAGCTCCTGATCATTCCTCCCCACTAGAAGCCTTTTGGACCCCAGAATATACTATCAATTGTTCATTAGGTGAGGTTACAACTCCCTCACCTTCTCGATCTGCACCATTTGGCTTTAGAAGGCTTTTGTCCCTTGAATCCCACTCTAAGGTACTCGACATTCCCTCTCTTCGAAGTTTTGATTCTTTTGTCAAGTATGAGATCTTGCTAAATCTCATTAAGACAATATTTTGAGAAATCATTTATTGATGGTAGCTAAACATTCTCCCCTTAATCATCAACCAAAGGAGGCTCAAATAATCTAAAATTCTCAACATTAACAACAGAGTATATTTGCATATAAGGAGGAAAACCAAGCTTAAATGAATTATTTCCAATCTTTTCCAGAATTTTAAAAGGACCATAACGGATTGGTTTAAGCTTTTTACCTTCCCCTTGAAGTCTCTCTTTGCTAATATATAACCAAACTTTGTCCCCAACTTGAAATTTGTGATAATGTTTGTCATTCCTTGCCTTGTAGCTTCTTTGACTCTTTTCCAATTGTTCTTGCACTATATGATGTATCAACTGAATTTTCTCTATGAACTTCCTTGCCTTATCGATGTTGCTATGACCATCGATGGTGAAATATTTCTCAAAAATGAAGTCCAATGGTGATCTTGGCAAGTACCCATAACATGCCTCAAATGGCGATGTGTTTGTGGAAGAATGTTTTGCCCTGTTGTATGCATGTTGTAAGTAATGCAACTGTTCATCCCACAACTTGGGATGTTTGCTGCAATATCCTCTATGAAGATGAATGTTTGTTTTGTTTACCACCTCGGTTTGTCCATCTGTTTGTAGATGAAAGGTTGTACTCTTCTTCAACTTTGTGTCCATCATATCCCACAAATTTGAAAAAAAATCCCAACAAATTGAGAATATCGATCACTCACAATAGAAGTAGGAAAACCAAAATGAACCCAAATGTTTTGGAAGAAAAGATGAGTTGTCTGTTTAGTTGTAATTTTATTTTTACATGGTGTTAGTATACACATTTTTTTGAACTTGTCTACAACTACATACAAATAATCATGACCTTTCCTTGACAATGGAAGACCTCCTCCAAAATCCATTGAGATACTCTCCCATGGACGTGAAGGTACCAGAAGTGGAGTATATAAACCAATTATCCTATTTCTAGGCTTACTTGTTGCACAAAAATAACATCCTCTTATGAAACAAGAAACATTATCAAACATGCATGGCCAATAAAAATACCTTTGGAGATTTGCTACTATCTTGCCTACACCAAAGTGTTCAGCAATCAATAAAGTGTGTGCCTCTCTTATGATACTGTTTCTTTCTCCCTGTGGAATACACAACTTGCCCAAATGATACAAAAAATTGTTATGCACATGATAATCCAACTCTTCAATTTGGTTTCCTTGACTCATGCTTGCATACACATCTTAAAATCCACTATCATATGCATATTGTTCAATGTAACTTTCATGTAAAACATATTTTTTCTTGAGTATAATAGATGAGTTTACAATAGGCCTTGAGAGCATATCATCTACCTTATTGTAGATTACCTTTTTATACTTGATAACCAAATTAAATTTTTGTAGAAAACCCATCCATCTGAAATGTCGTGACTGCTGTAAATTTGACTGTGACCATAAATACTACAATGGTTGATGGTAGATATGGATAATGGTCTCTTTCCCATCAATTAGTGTTTCCATTTTTTGAAACTTTGTACCAATGTGTGAAGTTCTTTGTCATAATTGGGATCATTAGTTACAACTCCATTAAAAATTTCAGAATGAAATGAAATGGGCTTACCATGTTGCATAAGAATTGCTCCCATGGCATAATCACTAGCATTAGTTTGAATCTCAAATGGCTATCTAAGATTCGGAAGAGCTAATATTGGTTCTAAACTGGCCTTTTTCTTCAAAGCATCAAATGATTTCTGCTTTACATCTCCCTAGTGGAATAATTTATTGACACTTGTCAATGCATGTAATGGAGCTGCAATGGAAGAAAAATTAGCAATAAACTTTCTCCAATATTGTGCTTCCCCTAAAAAGCTTCTTAACTCGGTAACTATATTGGGCTTGGGCCAATTCAAAATGACCTCAACTTTATATGGGTCTATCTTCATCTCACCTCATCCAACAATGTGTCCCAAATACACTAAATAAGTCTTTCCAAATTCACACTTTGACATCTTTAAAAACAATTGTTCTTTTCTCAAGACATAAATTACTTTATTTACATGCATGACATGATCATCTCTGGATTTGCTGACTATGAGTATATCATCTAAGTACATAATGACAAAGTCATCTAGAAATTGTCTCAATACATCATTCATAACTCTCATGAAGGTAGTTGGAGAATTTGTAAGACCGAAAGGCATAAGAAGCCACTCAAACAATCCTTGTTTAGTTTTAAATGTGGTTTTCCAAATGTCCTTTTCAGCTATTATAACTTGAAGATAACCACTTCTTAAGTCTAACTTAGTGAAATACTTTGCATACCTCAACTGATCAAGAAAATCATGTTTTCTTGGGAGTGGATAACGATTCTTTAACATAATTTTGTTCACAACATGAAAATCCATACACATGCACCAAGTCCCGTCCTACTTTGGTACCAAAACAATGGGCAAACCAAATGGCAAAGTAGATGGTCATGTGGTAAATTTATTCAACAATTCTTGAATTTGCTTATTGATTTCCATGCTCTCCATATCAACATATGATACATGCCAATATTTGGAAGTGGAATATCCTATTGTAGTTGTATCTCATGCTGAATTCCCCTCTTGGGAGGTAACCCCTTTGGTTCCTGAAACATATCGCCATGTTTTCTTACCACATCAAACAAATCAGATTTCAATTTGTCATCATAACCTTCAAAAGATTCATAATCAATATCATTCTTTTTCTTTATCATGAGAAGCACAAGATTTTTACTTGCACCAGTATCTTCATCTGCCCGCCATTAACTAAAGAAATGTTCATCTTTTTGCGATGGGCTCTCACATTGTACTCCACCCCATTCTTGAGCAATAAGTAATTGTTTTCATGGAAATAAAATACTTCTTTCCTATCATACAAATAAGGACTACCCAAAATGATTCCTGAGATGTCAAGTGGAACTACATCTAACTCAATTTCATCAATGAAATTTTCAGTAATTGCGAACTTGAATAAACACTTCCTTGTAACCTGTAAATTTGCATTATTAACTATCCAACCAAATGGATATGGCTTATGATGAGGTACAGTTTCAAGGTTGAGATTTTTGACCAAGTCTTCCGAAATTAAGTTTGATTGTGACCCACTATCAAATAATGCATCAATATTTGTATTATTTGAAATTACCCTTACATGAAACAACTCTATTCTTGATTCTTCATTTGGAGTGTTGTTTTGACTATGTCAGGAACTAGTGCTTGCAACAACTTCTTTCCCTTCTGTGACCATGGCTGAAATCTAGGTCTCATCACCAAAATCTGAACCAAGGTCATGTTGTGTGGTAGCAGTCGTCTTTTGTTTTCCCTTATTGTTTTGTTTCTTTGGCCTTAGTTCGGGATATAATTTCCAACAATGAGCTTCATCATGTCTAGCTTTGGAACAATGTTGGAATATGGTTTTTCCCCTTCTTTCTTCACAGTTGCATTCTTCTTTCCCTTCCATTCCCCCCATTTCTCTTTCTCCTTACCCTTGAAAGGCTTCTTCTTACTACCCTCTTCTTGAATGTTATTTCCCCTTACTTCAAGGTGCATGACCTGCACACATGCCTCATCCAAATTGCTTGGATTGAACATAAGGATAGTATGTTTCAAATAGGAATGTAAACCCCCAATATATTTCAATAGTGTATCTTAGGAATTCAAGTTTACTCCTAACAACAAAGCCCTCTTTCTAAACTCTTGGGTATAGTCTTGGACTGTTTAGCCTTTGGGCTGCCTAAAATTCTGCCAACTCATAATGGATTTCTGCATATAGGCTAAAGGGTAAAATTGTCTTTAAATTGCAGAAGAAAATTCAACCCAAGAAATGGATATCTTACCATGAATTCACATTTCCTCTTGAGTATTTGCTTCCCACCAGACCAATGTTTCTCCTTCTAGCCTCAATGAACCCAACTAGATCTTTATGCCATCTTCTTGAAGGTTCTAAATTCTACAGTATAACTCCAATTGCCGAATCCAATTGTCTAACTTTTTTGCATTCACTTCACCATTGTACATGGTTCAAACTTAATGTCCAATTTGAGTAAGGGAGTTTTTCCTTTTGGGGTTTGGGAATGAGGATGGAAAATTTTGGTGGTGGAAGTGGAATATGTTTGAGATGTTGAGGATAATGAAGATGATGATGATGGTGGAGGTGGAGGTGGCTTTCCACCATTACCCTTGGAATCCTTCTTATCATCTTTTTTGGCTCCTGAGCTTCCTTCCCCATGTGGAGGTTTAGAACTCACTCCAACCATTCTAGTGTTCCTCTCTCCATAGAGGACTTTAACAATCTCAATTAAAGTGTAGAAATATTTCTTGAATTCTTCCTCTTTGGAAGAAGGACCTTCAGGTTCTCTTTCTCCAGACATAATGGCTGTGGATTCAGGCTCAGAAACAGGTACTGCTTGTACCTCTTCAATCTCAATTGAAGGAAAAACTTGAGGTGTTTCAAGTGTAGCTAGAATTGGAACTTTAGGTGATGGAGATTGTGGCCTTGTGTCTCTCGTTCTTCTAGGCATTACCTCAGGAGTTGCAACCAACAATTTCCCTTCTCTTCTCTGCAACTTTAACCTTGTAAGTATCACAATTATGCAACCATTAAAACCCTACTTGCACAAAACTCAAGAAATCAAGAAAATAAACCTTTTATCTAATACCAACTTGATATGTTATTGAATGTTAGTTTTGTTGTGTTAATTTCAATTACAGATTTATAAACAAAAGCTTGTTCATTGCTTCCTATGCATAGGTTTCCTTAAGTTGTTTGGTGATTGAAACAAGTAAATTACATCAATTTTAATGTGACATTCATGAGAAAAATGGCTTAGAAGACAAGCATTGAACAACAACAATGAAAATTACAACAAACCATCAAATAATTACTTAACATAGTGTTTTGATGAAGGAGTTCACCCCTCCTAGGCTACATCTCCTTGGACCAACTTCCATGGCTTCGGCCTCTGTATTAGCTCAATTTGGAAAAGAAATGATGTTTTACAAAGCTCTATTGCTCCTAATAACTTCACCAATGTGTTCAGAATGTTGAAATTAGCTAGGAACACCTTTTCCTGAGCTCAATTTGGTCGAAAAATGCTCTAGTTATGGCTCAAACATTTTTTCCCTACAAATCCTCCTCCAAATTTGGAAGCACTCCAGTTAGGGCCGCTAAATTTGGAGGCGGTTTTGAAAATAGCAGAGTCCACCAAAAATGTCGTCGTTTTTAATTGCAAGATTAATTAAATGTTAAATGAGTTTAATTATCCAATAATTTGTGATTAGCGTTATAACTGTGCAATTAGGGCTAACCATAATCGTTGGAGGTTTATGCGGAGGTCACATGGTTAACCATCACAGTTTTGGAGCCATCAGAGATTGCAGTAACTGTAACTGCATACTGGTTGGTGTTTACATGTGGTGGTTTATTGCCGTGGTTTCGTTGTGTTGTATGCCGGTTGACATAACCGTTTGGTGTTAACTGTGGTGCATTCACATGGGGAGGGTTGGCCTGTGGGCTAGCACTCCCCTAACTGCCAACCCTCAACGTAACACAATTCAAATACATATGGAATGCAATATGGTTAAGAACCATGTGGTAGCATAGACAGTTAAGAGTTGTGGACTGTGTAGCGGAGGTCACGGGGTCGAACCTCAGTGCCTCCACAAAATTTTGTTCCTTTGTGCCTGAGTTTGCCTAGGCCATTGGGAGGTGCCACATGGTGGCCTTTGGATTGGCCATGTGGCATTCTCTCATTGGCCCAGAATTAACCAATGAAACTGTGCCAACACACCTGCCACATCATTAAGTTGCAACCAATCACACTGTGACACTTGGTGAAGCATGATTGAATGTTGATTGTCCATTGACCTTGCCTAGTCACTTGCCACGCCAGCAGTACGAACTATTGACTTTGCATTGATTGGGATTTTTTTTGCTAAATTTCCCCTATTTAGCAAAGTGAACAGAACCTAATAATTTCCTCATACGAACTCGGTTTTCACTGAAACGAGTTGTGTTAGGATCGTTTTTTCGAGACAGACGCAGTCGTTCAGGTTTCGAGCCATTATAGGAACTTTGATTTTTTAAGCTAAATACTGAGCACCTGATCAATAATAATCAATTTATTAACAATAAAGGAGAACAAATATTACTAATTATATAATAAATTATGATAAATAATGTGATAAAAGAATAGTAGAAATGGATGAAGTGGATGTTAATAAGTGGTATCAATAATGACAAATTAGTAGCCCAACACATAGGACCAAGGTGGATTGTTATTATAGATCTATTGAATGCTTGGATGATAATGGAGAGCAAAGAATCTTACGTGGTAAGAAGAAGGAAACATCAGTTAGAATGGTGAAAACTATGTAGGCAAAGTGCAGTCGCAGAAAAATGTGTGCATTATTTGTAGTACATATCGCTAGTGACAAAGGTAAGGAGGATGCAGATGCTGATGTATTGAGTAGGTAACCGATTTTACAACAGATTTAGGATGTGTTTTCAGTAGATATTTCATACTTTCCACCTCATAGAGAAGTGGATTTTATTTTGAGTTGGTACCAGGGGCAACATTAACATCAAAGGCACCTTACAGGATGAGGACTCCAAATTTAGTATATTTGAAGTTGTAGTTGAAGTAAATGCTTGACAAGGGATACATTAGGAAATCTGTATTGCCTTGGGGTGCACCGATATTGTTTGTGAAGAGGAAGGATGGTACTCTCAGGTTATGCATTGATTACAGGAAGTTGAATAAGGTGATCATCAAGAACAAGTATCTGTTGTCAAGGATTGATGACTTGTTTGATTAGTTTAAGGGAGAAACAATGTTCTTGAAGATTGATCTGAGATCAGGTTATCATCAAGTACAGATTAAAGAAGAGGACATTTACAAGAAAACTTCCCAGAGAAAGTATGGGCATTACGAGTTTGTTGTATTTCCATTTGGTTTGACTAATTCTTTGTTGACGGTGTTGGAACCACCAACATGTCAAGGGGATCTTCCCGGTAAGAAGTCCCAATTAGACCTTAGACTGTTTGGTGTAGGAGTCCTAGTAGTGGGTCGTAAGGTAATGCCTTGACCACGATGTCGCATAGAGGCAAGTAAGGTAAATTTGTCAGTAGCAAGGGTGTGACTGATGCAGTGAGTCAAGGAAG
Organism: Pinus taeda; assembly: GCA_000404065.3. Taxonomy (NCBI): domain Eukaryota; kingdom Viridiplantae; phylum Streptophyta; class Pinopsida; order Pinales; family Pinaceae; genus Pinus; species Pinus taeda. Next base: position 43,507 of record APFE031362561.1, on the reverse strand, counting down.
GTGTATGAGAGGTTGTAACACTTCGAAGGGAGAAGAAGGTGAAGGTGAGTTCTAGGTTGAAAGGGATCAGTCCCAACTCGACTAGGAACACACAACACAAAAGGAGATGCACACACATACAACACTCACGAATCAGTCTGAGACGAGTGCGATGGTTCTTACAACAAGGTTCATGTGAAAGGTTTGTCTGATGTCTGGGAGAGCAGTTGACACAGACGGTGACAACACTAACAACATATGTAACACATTAACAACAAGATTCATGTAATTGCATAGAAACCAATTCATACACAAGTACATAAGTTAAACAACATATATCATTAAGGCAGTTGGAGCAATCCAACTACAATAACAACATATGCATGAAAATGTGTTGGCTCTTATTATATAAAGAAGTCTAAGTCACAATCATACAATACACCATGTAAACCTACTAGCCCCAACAATGGAGCGTTACATCCACATCTGCCTACTCCTCCAAAGAGATGAACTAGCTCAGTGTAGTGGAGAAGCCAAGGCATGTTACAATATTGTCCAAGCCTTATCTAAGATAGTCTTATGAAGGATTATTTATAGCAAAGGGTGGGGTGACCCTTGACATTCCCCTTTGTGACAGTTCAACTACCCTCATGAATCTTCACCTACTCTATGGCTATTACATCCAACCATCGACACTTGACTTACACTTGACATGACTCAACATTACAATGCACATGTACTCATGTGAGACAACATGGCTTGAGCAAGCCTTGCAAGACATCATTGACACTCGGTCCGCTGTGATGAGACCAACTCTTTGACATGCTTATGATGGTGAAGGTGGTGAGCTGATGCCAAGCTTGGTCGTCTATGATGGTGTGCATGCACCTCATGGTGACATCTTGCTAAAGAAAACTCTTGCCTTCATCACAACTGGTGCATTGGTTCGGCCCCTTCATCCAAATCTCTTGCTAACATGTGCATGGTCTTCTTGGGTACGGTTGAACTGGCGACACAATGATGCATAGTGTCCATGCTGATCTTCAAGTGTGTGTTGGTGGCTATGTGCATCAACTTTCCAAAGTACATGCTCAACCCCAGTTGGACTTGCTTCTTGTCTTCGCCTTGGTGAGTGTGTTGAATGGGTTGGATTGCATGTGTGCACTCAACGACATGCATGCTGTTGAATCCCTTACATGGGATCAACAACACTTATCACCATGTCTACTTTGTGTCAACTGTTGGGATGGATCCTTAACTTGTACAACCTCATTTTCATTCGTGAGTGCATGTTGCGCACACTGTTGTTTTTATTCTTGTTGCAACTCATGCGTCTGTTTGTGTAGCTTCAGGTTCTTCCTGAGTTGCTGCTTTAGCACATGCAACTCCTTATTTGTTCCATATTCTACCTTCGTGCGATCTTCATCTCGTGCCATAAATTCATATCCCGAGTCTCCAAAGTTTCTTTCATCATCAAGGGACCTAATTGAGCTTGCAACCTTGTTCCACTGTCGTATTGTCAACCACCCTCCTCTTGCATTCATTGCATTTGGTATGTTGTCTTCAACTACTGCTCATGATTTTGCTCATTGTGATGTTGTTTCTATCATATCTTGATGTCCTTGTCTATGAACAACTTGATTTCTTCGTGGGTAGGCAAGTCCATGGACACTTGATCGACTGCATCCCCATGTGTGCTTTGAATGGTGTCTTCATCTCTGCTCTCCTGGAAACCATTGTACCTATATTGCTGAGAGGTTGATGACTGCCTAGGATACCTAGAGACATGCAAACACTCATGAAAATAAATCTGTTAGTTTAAAACCAAAATGAACATGAGAACTGAATTACAACACACCTGGGTGCATAATCATGAAGGTTGCACAATTTCATCCAGGAGATCGGGAGACTGACTGCTAGGATTGCGCAAGGCATAGTTTGGGCTGTTGGGAGACTGGTTGACCGATGGAACTATGTAATGCACAATCTAGTCTCACTACTGACTATTGGGATTAAACAATTCACAATTCTAGCTGGGAAGGACTGTTGGCCTAGGGACATATTTTAAGCAATTTCTTGGGACAAGCAGCCACTGTCCTCCAGAAATGCGCAAAATGGTTTTGGAGGCTAGTGTTGTGTAGCAATGCACAAATATGGAGAGGAATATGAGCCTTCCTTCCCCAAATTGTGCAATGGGGCCTTGGTGAAGGCAGAGTTCGAGCCAAGGTTGGCCCGACTCACCGACGGGAAACTGGAAGCAACTAAGACAGTAAATGCATGGCGACACTAAGTGATAGTAGAAGTGATTGATTATGCATGCAAAACATGAATTAAAGATTCAACAAATGGATCAACATGCATGTGGATGATGTAGTTCACTGGTTGGGTGAATGTTCATACAAAATAGTTTCATGCATGCGACAACAGTGAGATAGCAATGAAAACTGAAATAGATCTAGGAAAAACTAGTATATATGTAAATGACAACAAGCATTCAAATAAGTCAAGACAAAAGTACTCCCACAAGTGAAAACACAAAAAGAGACAGAAATGCAGCATAAGGGATGGGAAGGGGGCTTACCCGAAAACAACTAAGTTGAATGAGCTGATTGCTTGTATATGTAATGTGGGATGTCAGAGCTACAAGGTTTATGTGAGGAGTGAAATCTACAATGTCTGGTTTATGAGTTTTGATAACATCGAGGTTGTGACACGCATGCCACGAATCTAGAAGAAGCGACACTTGGTGGGAGGTTTCGCAATTGCTCCTTGCATGTATCCTCCAACTACTAAACATAGATCCCTGAAACAAGGGATGCCTTTTCATGCTACCTTGGGAGAAGCAGCCCATGCATGCAAGTTTGTTTTTCTTAGTCCCAAAGAGAATCAGTCAACTCAGCTGTATGCAAGAGATTGCTTGACTGATGGAGAAAATTATGCACTTCTGACTGGGAGCTAGGCTAGCTTCCTTAGAGATTTGCACAATTTATGGGCAGAGCAGCTGACTGTTACACAGATTTGTGCAAATTCTGGGCTGAGAACCCTTGCTGGGGAAATTTGTGCAAATCCTCCTGGGAGTGTTGGCAGGCAGGATTGCGTAATCTTGGAGCCTAGCAAGTTGCTAGAGAGGATTCACAATTTCTGGAGGGAAGGCTAGTTTCCCTCTAGAAATGTGCAATTTTCAAGGGGATGCTCCTCAGCCTATAGTTGGACCAAGTCCGGGTGAACAACCTGTGAGGGGAATGGATCAAGCTGTCACCGACAGGCTTCCTTTGTGCGAGAAAGACACTGAAGCTTGTGAACTTAATGAAGCAAGGAAAGCTGCTGTGAAGGTTGTAAGGGAGGCTCCAAAACGAGGCTAAGGAAAAATTTTGGAGGGTGGTTGTAGCTGCTACAACACTTTGCGACAGACTGGTAGAACTCAAGCTCTCTGAATGGACCTTGTTCGTGAAAATAAAGTTTAACACCTCCGGAAGTATTGTTCAGTTTTCAACTCATCTTAGTTTCACACTCACTTTATTGTAAGATGTAGCAACTGCCAAACCCTTGGTCGATTGACACACATTCCAAGCCAAGGAAACATAGTTGTTTTGATTGGGGTTGATGGGTATATAGGTGCACAAGTAGTATAGTCGTCAGAGTCTTAGTTTCATCTCTGATGTTGCTCCACTGTTAGCAGGCCTATACCGTACCTCGGTGGAGTCACATAGGAACAAAAGCGTGGCTTTGCTGCCAACGAGCCTGGTCAGTACCCTGGTAGATTTAATTGCATCACCTCCCTGTGCAGAAAGCCTTTCTCTTCTTTCACCTTATTCATTTTGAATTTTTGACTTTTCATTTTTTCATTTTTCACTGTGCATAACACTTATTCATTTCAGAGGCGGAAGAGGGATCTCGACTTATTGAGATCAGAAGAGGTTGTTCCATCAGAGAAGTATTTTATTGTATCTTTGACGTGCCTATTAAGGTTTTCCCCCTTAACTTACTCTACTTGACTGAGATGATAAGGGTTAACCCAAAAACAATCAACTAGAGAAGGTGACACTAGTTAGTGCACAAGCATTGTGTTTACACCAAGGTTCACTTCAAACAGTACATATTTTCCTTCGACGTATCATGGACTAACAGTCACAATCTCATCATATAGAGCTGAGATGACAGATAACCAAGTAGTGATAGTTATACAAGCCTTCTTGTATTTTACCTAGCTCGCTTCAAGAGTCATACATGGTTTCATGAAAAACTAACCTATGAACGAAACAAGAAAACGAACTAACAATCAACAAAGTAAAGCAAGAGCATAAGAAAAAATGAAAGCAAGGAAGTAAACAAACAAGAAAACAGACAAACAAGTAAACAAAGCACGTAAGAAAACAATTGAAAGAAAACACTACTCCTACTCCTACACTGACAGTACATGGGCCTAATCATGTGAAGTGATACTTCCAATGCAGCCATCGGCGCATTTGTAGACCCATGTTGGTGAAGGCTTGGTCTGCGAGAAACCCATTTGTGCGAACTAGCAAGCAAGAAAGATACACCAATGAAGACAACCACACTATTAGGCCCCTATATTACTAGTGTAACCCCTTATTGTTATTAGTACAACTCCCTTATTATATTGTTGTACCCACATAGTCCCCATATTGTTACTATTATGCCCCATAGAAGCCCACTATTGTTATTATTTTGCCCTTACATTATTATTGTTATGTTGGCTCTGATTATATTATGAGTCCTTAGACTCCTATATATAGAAAGGAGGTCTTGTCATTTGTATCATCCAAGAATTGTTCATTTATGTAATGTAAAGGAGGTTGCCCCTTCGAAGAGGCTGAATTCTAAGGTGTTGATCTATCTTTTCTATCTTTTTGTGAGCTGGTTTCAAAACACACACTTCATGATACAAAGTGCCCACAAGACATAAGTAAGTGCATGTGCATGATGGGTAGTCTGCAGACTTATCCTGGTGTTGTGTGACACTACATGAAACTTTGACGCATAAGCACACTCTTGACTGTGACATGCAAACAAACGAAAGAAACAAAGATAACTTGCGTTGCGCACAAGTTCTTGCAATGTAAGACTCCTCCAATGCATGAGCAATGGGATCGGGTAGTTCGAGTGGAGGAAGTAAAATCTGAGTGTTAGATTGATCTTGAGTGCATACAGATGAGTGATGAGGAGCCTTGAGTGTTTGAGCAATTTCTTGATTGGAAGCGAAACCAAGATCAGGATAACAAGGGCCTGACATAACCATCATCTCGAGTTGAAGGGCCTCAACGGTTTGTGAGGTTTCAACTATAGAATTTTGTAGAATTTTTCTACAAATCAGCTAGCTCTGATACCATGTAGAGCTTTTTTCTACAAATAAGCTATCTCTGATACCATGTAGAAATTTCCCACCTGTAGATCACCTGGTAATGCAATGTACTAAAGAAAAACACTTGATCTACTTCTACAAACAATTTAGCGAAAGCTTAATAAACCATGAGCAACATCAATAAGAACACATATAACTAATAAGAAGGAATCAATCACACATAACACAGAAGAATTTACCCAGGGAAATCACCTGCCTAAAACCCCGTCTTTGTATTATCATACAAGTGGAAATATACTCCAGATTACACAAATCCTTAGCTCGAAAGCTATCTAGCTCTCACTACAATCCCTCTGCTACTCATAGACAGTCAAAGGCTTCTCGAAAACCTTCTCCTCTACCCTCCAAGCCTCCTATTTCCTTGTGTAGTTTCCTTGGGGTCCAGTGATGTTACATGTGTGAATTGGCCTCTTCACACTCACTAACCTCTGATCTAACTGCACAAATATGAAGGAGATAAATCCTCATCATGGATGAGATTATTTTATATGAAAAATATTCATCCAATTGATAGTTAATTGTCACTTTTCTGATCTCAACTGGGTCTCTGACAGAACTGACATGCATCAGTTATCCATGAGTGAATACACAATTATCTGAAAATAATAGTTGTCACATGCATGCAAGCATCAACAAACTATATCTCATTAATTTAAATACTTGTTAAATTAATCTAACTGAAATTGACTAAGTTAAACTAAGTCAATTGATCCTCTCAATATAGAACTCATCCTTAATTCCTCAATCAGTGGAGAAAATCAAGGACACATTCCCCAATTATTGGAGAAATAATTGCATGTTCTCACAAAGACTTCAAGTTTGCTTTTCCTTAACTAATTAACTCATGGAGAATTAATTAATTAATATTCCAAACTGCTAGTAAGACCAAATTCAAATTTACTTCCTATAGATAGACTAGGGACTACTATAAATAGGAAGGGACCCAGAAATGGTATTTTTAGAAGATGTTATTTTTAGTAGTTTCACCTCTCACCCAAGGTGGCCAAAATGCTCATTGGCCAAATTGCTATTTTTAGAAGTGCTATTTTTAGCAGTTCTATTTTTAGCACTTCCTAAATTTAGCATTTCTTATTACACACTTTTCAACACTCCCTCTTAATAAGAAAGGCTTCTTCTCGAACACGATCCTGTAACTCTAGAATGTTCTGCATGCAACACATCTACCAAGTGCGGTTGCTCCAGCAACACTTGGAACAAAAAAAACTCCCAACTGACCACTCTATTGGGCTAGAAATATACTCTGATGCTGAAGCTCTACCTGCTGCTGACAAGTGCTCCCTTTCTAACCTCTGCACTATTGCAACATATCCATGCATCTCGCACCATTGCACCCTTCCTTGTGCTACCCTACATTGTGCAACACACTTGTGCCTCTCGCATTACTGTAGCCTGCATGCTATGCATTGTCCTGGGATTCCTTGCACTATAGCTCTCTTTGCCGCTCCATCCATATCTGTCTCTACCCAATCAGTTAGTTCCTACTACTCCACATCGGGGCTCCCGTAGCAAGGTCTCATCCAAGAGGTTGGGTACCTCAAGGATCTTGCCCCTCCTCCTTGGGATGATCACTCTATATCGCTCCACCTCCTACTTGGAGGTATGGCTGCATGTGATCCCTCTGCCCACCTGGATCGAAGTTTCCCCCTATTGGAGGTCTTTACATGAGTAGATGTCTCTACTCGATCTCCACTCAGCTTCCCCTGTTGTGGATGCTCCACAACCTCCTGAAGTTGCTGCACCAATCGTGGCTCCTCCACAATTGTCTTAGACTTCTTCTAGCTTTGCATGTTGAGAGGTAATTTACTCTCCCTCTCAACCACCAAGTATCTAACCTTTTCCTTGCTCCTTAAGGTTTTGCATGCATCTTGTATCTCAAGTTCATACAGGTTCTTGGCTATCACACCAATCTATTTCCACTTTCTGGTCGTCACAAAATTTTCTAGAAAAGCGCTGATTTTAAATTAGCGATATATCCCTAATCCGAACTCCAATTTAGCCATTTTTATTTTTTTTTGCTTGCAAGGAATCCAAATATGCTATTTATTTCTGAAAATTTTGTACAACAATTTTCAGATCTACTCTGCAAACTCTCGGCCCAAAACTCAAAAATTTGAAATCTCCTCTCAGTATACAGTTCTTCCTTGATCACCTATGCTTTGATACCATGTAGAATTTTGTAGAATTTTTCTACAAATCAGCTAGCTCTGATACCATGTAGAACTTTTTTCTACAAATCAGCTAGCTCTAATACCATGTAGAAATTTCCCACCTGTAGATCACCTGGTAATGCAATGTAATAAAGAAAAACACTTGATCTACTTCTACAAACAATTTAGCAGAAGCTTAATCAACCATGAGCAACATCAATAAGAACACATATAACTGATAAGAAGGAATAAATCACACATAACACATAAGAATTTACTTAGGGAAAGCACTTGCCTAAAACCCCATCTCTGTATTATCATACAAGTGGAAATATAGTCTGGATTACATAAAGTCTTAGCTCGGAAGATATCTAGCTCTCAGTACAATCCCTCTACTACTCATAGATAGTCAAAGGCTTCTCACAAACCTTCTCCTCTGCCCTCCAAGCCTTCTATTTCCTTGTGCAGTTTCCTTGGGGTCTAGTGATGTCACATATGTGAATTGGCCTCTTCACACACTCACTAACCTCTGATCTAACTGCACAAACTTGAAGGAGATAAATCCTCATCATGGATGAGCTTCCTTTATAGGAAAAATATTCATCCAACTGAAGTACACTATCCCTTCTCTGATCTCAGCTGAGTCTCAGATAGAACTGACATGCATTAGTTATCCATGAGTGAATACACAGTTATCTGAAAATAATAGTTGTCACATGCATGCAAGCATCAACAAACTATATCTCATTAATTTAACAACTTGTTAAATTAATCTAACTGAACTTGACTAAGTTAAACTAAGTCAATTAATCCTCTCAATATAGAACTCATCCTTAATTCCTCAATCAGTGGAGAAAATCAAGGACACATTCCCCAATGTTGGAGAAATAATTACATGTTCTCACAAAGACTTCAAGTTTGCTTTTCCTTAACTAATTAACTTGTGGAGAATTAATTAATTAATATTCCAAGCTACTGGTAAGACCAAATTCAAATTTACTTCCTATAGATAGACCAGGGATTGCTATAAATGGGAAGGGACCCAAAAATTCTATTTTTAGAAGATGTTATTTTTAGCAGTTTCACCTCTCACCCAAGGTGGAAAAAATTCTCATTGGCCAAACTGCTATTTTTATAAGTGCTATTTTTAGCATTTCTTCTTGCACACTGTTCAACGTCGACTTCGTTGACAGATGGATCTTCATAGAATAGTGGCTTAGATGGATTAACAAAGAGTGAATTAACATCGTGATCATATGATGAGGTGAAGAGATCATGACAACCAAGATCAAAAAATTCAGGATGTTGGTCGACATCCTCATGGTTTGATGAATCATACAAAGGGGTAGATGAGGTGGAAGGATGTTCACCCTCTGCATTTCCAAAAAAAGCAGATGAAAGATTAAGTGGATTTCCAATGAATGATTGGTCCTCTGCATTGTTGGATGATGGGCTAAAATACGGTGTGTCCTATGAAATATCAACATTGGGTGCAACCATGAATGAAAACACACAGGAAAAATCATGGATGGTAGGTTCACCGACGATGTTAGGAAAGAATGGAGGGGGATCAGATGGAAGGGAGTCATCCTTCACTGAGTGTTGATGATAAAGATCCCACTCATACTCTTCATGAATGAAAATGCATGTTGGTTGCACAACACCAACTCCGTCATTAGGTTGTTCCTTGATCACAACAAGTGAAGAGACCATAATGGACTAACACAAGGCAACATCATGCGAAGTAACACCTGGGTGTGAAGACAAAGGTCGTAGAAAAGAATGCATATAAGGAATTGAAGGACTCACAACCAAATCTGCGTGAAAATTGAGTGAAGTGATGTTCGGAGAGTGTGAAGGATGAAAATGTGTGCGAGCATGATCCCCAAAATCACTGCGCAGTGGTGGAGCTGTTGAATAAGGGGAAGGCAGAAAATCAATTGAGACAGTGCCCCTTCCACATGAGATTGAGTAGCTCCATCTATGAAGAATTTTGAGTGAGGCTTGATCTCAAAATTTCTCTTGGAATGGACATATTTCTTAAGGCAATACTCGAATCAGTCCCAAAGATAAGAGAATTTCATCTGGCTCCTTGGAGCTTAAAACTGCAAGTCATGAAAGCGCTGCCAAAAATTAATAATCAATTCATGCAGAGCCCTCCATTACTGTAACCGTTTCTCGTCAAGATGCGCTGCATCAAAATGATAGAACTTGTCTTCAATGAGATCATAGAAGTGCTCAAATGAGTGCACGGTATCAGCCTATAGGCTGAGCACCCAACGAAATGAAGATTCATGAAGTGTGTATGCAAGTAGCAAACCAGCCTGTTCGTCACAAAACTCATCTTCCTCATGAATCATGGAAAGAAAGTTATGCAAGTGCTCAGGCCAAGCCACTTCGCCTTCACCATCATACGTGTGAGTGGAAAAGAGATCAAAAATATTCCTCGAGATGGAGACATATTCATGATTCGAAAAACACTTCGAGGGAGGAAGAGTGCAAGACACCATGAAAGATATGAAAAGGTTCAAAACTAGATGAGAGGGCAGAACTTGTCATCAGGCCCTCCTTCTAGTGCCAAAAAGGGGACCTGCCAACATGTCAAGGGGATCTCCTTGGTAAGAATTCCCAATTAGACCTCAGATTGTTTGGTGTAGGAGTCCCAGAAGTGGGTCATAAGGTAATGCCTTGACCGCAATGTCGCATAGAGGCAAGTAAGATAACTCTATCAGTAGAAAGAGTGTGATTGATGTAGTGAGTCAAGGAAGGTGTATGAGAGGTTTTAACACTTAGAAGGGAGAAGAAGGTGCAGGTGAGTTCTAGATTGAAAGGGATTAATCCCAACTCGGCTAGGAACTCACAACAAAAAAGGAAATGCATAGCTTCTGATGGAGAAATCCACTCGGATGTGGAAGTCACATCATACAAGGTAAGATAACACGTACATCACTCACAGATCAGTCTGAGACTAGTGTGACAGTTGTTACAACAAGGTTCATGTGAAAGGTCTGTCTTTTGTCCGATAGGGTAGTCGACATAGATGGTGACAACATTAACAACATATGCAACACGTTAACAACAAGATTCATATAACTGCATACAAATCAGTTCATACACAAGTACATAACTTAAACAACATATATCATTAAGGCAACCGGAGCAGTCCAACTACAATAACAACATATGCATGAAAATGTGCTGGCTCTTATTATATAAAGAAGTGTGAGTCACAATCATACCATACACCATGTAAACCTGCTAGCCCCAACAATGTAACATTACAGCCACATTCGCCTGCTCCTCCAAAGAGATTAACTAGCTTTGTGCAGTGGATAAATCAAGGTGCGTTACAATATTGTCCAAGCTTTATCCAAGATAGTCTTATCAGAAGCTTGGCTAACCAAAAGCCTCTACAATGAGTTATGATGGACTATTTATAGCAAAGGGTGGGGTGACCCTTGACATTCCCCCTTGTGATAGTTCAACTACCCTCATGACTCTTCACCTACTCTATGACTGTTACATCCAACCATTGACACTTGACTTACACTTGACATGACTCAACATTATAATGCACATGTACTCATGTGAGACAACATGGCTTGAGCAAGCCTTGCAAGACATCACTGACACTTGGTCTGTTGTGATGAGACCAACTCTTTGACATGCTTGTGATGGTGAATGTGGTGAGTTGATGCCAAGCTTGGTAGTCCGTGATTGTGTGCATGCACCTCATGGTGACATCTTTTCAAAGCAAACACTTGCGTCCATTGCAACCGGTGCATTGGTTTGGCCTCTTCATCCAACTCACCTACTAATATGCGCATGGTATTCTTGGGTACCATTGAACTGGAAAAACACTGATGCATAGTGTTCGTGTTGATCTTCAAGTGTGTGTTGGTGGTCATGCGCATCAACTTGCCGAAGTACATGTTCAGCCCTAGTTGGACTTGATTCTTGTCTTCGCCTTGGTGAGTATGTTGAATGGGTTGGATTGCATGCGTGTGCTCAATGACATGCATGCTGTTGAATTCCTTGCGTGCGATCAACAACACTTCTCACCATGTCTGCTCTGTGTCAGCTGTTGGGATGGATCCTTAACTTGTATGGGTGTAGTTTCATCCATGAGTGTATGTTGCTCCCACTGATGTTCCTGTTCTTATTGCAACTCATTCATCTGACTGTGTAGCTTCATGTTCTTCCTGAATTGTTACTTCAACACATGCAACTCCTTATTTGTTCCATCTTCTGCCTTCGTGCGATCTTCATGTCGCACCATCACTTCATAGCCAGAGTCTCCAAATTTTCTTTCATCATCAATGGACTTGCTTGAGCTTGCAACCTTGTTCCACGTCCGTGTTTTCAACAACACTCCTTTTGCATTCATTGCATTTGGTATGTTGCCTTCAGCTATTTCTCATGATGTTGCTTGATGTGATGTTGTTGTTTTCATATCTTGATGTCCTTGTCGACGAACAACTTGATGTCTTCGTGGGTAGGCAAGTCCATGGACACTTGGTCGACTGCATCCCCAAGTGTGCTCTAAATGGTGTCTTTGTCTCTAATCTCCTCGAAACCATTGTACATGTACTTCTAAGAGGCTGATGAACACTTGAGATACCTGGAGACATCGAAACACTCATGAAAATCAATCTATTAGTTGAAAACCAAAATGAACATGAGAGCTGAATTGCAACATACATGAATGCATGATCATGAAGGTTGCGCTATTTCAGCTGGGAGGTTGGGAGACCAACTACCAAGACTGCACAAGTCACAGTCTGATCTATTGGGAGACTATTCGACTGCTAGAACTATGCAATGCATAGTCCAGTTTGGCTACTGACTACTGGGATTGCGTAATGTGCAATGCTAGCTAGGAAGGACTATTGGCCTAGGGACAAATTTGTGCAATTTCTTGGGCCAAACAGGTACGATCCTCTGGAAATGTGCAAAAATGCCCTGGAGGCTAGTGCTAGGTGGGAATGTGTAAATCTGGAGAGGAAGGTGAGCCTTCCTTCCCCAGATTGTGCATTGTGGCCTTGGTGAAGGCAGAGTCTGGGCCAAGGTTGGCCCAACTCGCCGACGGGAAACTGGAAGAAACTAAGACAGTAAATGCATGGTGACACTAAGTGATAGTAGAAGTGATTGAAAGTGCATGAAAAACATGAATGAAAGGTTTAACAAATAGATCAACATGCATGTGGGTGAGGCAATTCACCGATTGGGTGAACGTCCGTGAAAAACAGTTTCATGCATGTGACAATAGTGGGATAGCAATGAAAACTAAAATAGAGCTAGGAAAAGCTAGTATATATGTAAACAACAGAAAGCGTTCAAATAAATAAAGTAAACAATACTCCCACAAGCGAAAACACAAAAAGCGATAGAAATGTAGCACAAGGCATGGGAAGTAGGCTTGCCCCAAAAAAACTGAGCTGAATGTGCCAACTGTTCCTAGATGTGATGTGGGATGTCAGAGCTAGAAGGTTGATGTGAGGAATGATCTCTGTAGCATCCGGTTGATGAGTTTTGATAACATAGAGGTCGTGATGTGCATGCCACGCATCTAGGGGAAGTGACACTTGGGGGAGTTTTCGGGATGGCTCCTTTCATGTAACCTCCAACTACTAAACATAGATCCCTGAAACAAGGGATGCCTTTGCATGTTGCCTTGGGAGAAGTAGCCCATGCATGAAAGTCTATTTTTCTCAGTCCTAGAGAGAACCGATCAACTCAACTACACATGCAAGAGACTGCTCGACTGCTAGAGAAAAAAGCGCATTTATGGTTGGGATATGGGCTGGCTTCTTAAGATATTTGTGCAATTTCTAGGCAGAGCAGCTGACTGCTACCCATATTTGTACAAATTCTGGGTTGAGCAACTTTTCTGAGGAAATTTGTGCAAATTTTGCTAGGAGCGTTGACAGGCAGGATCGCGCAATCCTGGAGCTCAGCAGACTGCCAGAGAGGATTGCACAATTTCTAGAGGGAAGGCTAGTTGCCCTCTAGAAATGCTCAATTTTCAAGGGGAAGCTCCTCCGCCTGTAGCTGGACCAAGTCTGGGTGAACATCCTGTGAGGTGAATGGATCAAGTTGTGACCGACAAGCTTCCTTTGTGCAAGAAAGACACGGAAGCTTGTGAACTTGACAAAGGAAGGAAAGATGTTGTGAAGGTTGGAAGGGAGGCTCCAAAATGAGGCTAAGGAAAATTTTTGGATGGTGGTTGTAGCCGCTACAACATGCTCCAACTACATTTATGTGCGTGATGAATAATGTGTGCAACCTTATCTTGACAAGTTTTTTATTGTATTAATTGATGACATCTTGATATATTCTAAGAATGAGGAAGAGCATGCCAAGCATTTAGCAACAATATTGAGATTGTTGAGAGAGCATCAATTGTATGCTAAGCTCAGTAAACATAGTTTCTTTTAGACGAAGGTGCATTACTTGGGACATGTTGTTTCCAAGGAAGGCATAATAGTGGATCCAAAGAAGATAAGGGTTATCATGGAGTGGGAAGCTCCTAGAAATGTGAAAGAGGTAAGATCATTTATTGGGTTAGTAGGTTATTATAGGAAGTTCATCAGGAACTTCTTCTAGATTACATATCCTATTACGTCGTTGCAGAGGCAAGATAAGAAATTTGAAAGGACATAGGAATGTACAACAAGTTTTGAGCAGTTAAAGTAGTTAATGACAAATGCTCCAGTGTTAAAGAATGTTGATATAGAAAAATAGTTTGTGGTATATACAAATTCTTGCAAGAGAGGACTTGGTGAAATCCTTATGCAGGAGGGACAATTGATGTGCTACGAGTCACAGAAACAGAATGAGCATGAGCATAACTATTTGACTCATGATCTTGAGTTAACAACGATCATTCATGTGTTGAAGATGTGAAGGTAATATCTTCTTGCTAGGAGGTTTGTATTGATGAGTAATCACAGTGGGTTGAGGTACCTATTTGACCAACCAAATCTGAATGCTAAGAAAGCTAGATGGTTGGCCATGATTAGTGAGTTTGACTTTGAGATTAGGTACATCAAGGGTAAACAAAACATGGTTGTAGATGCTCTTAGTAGGCAGGTACATGTAAATTACATTGAAGCTATGAGTTCTTATGGGACAGATCTACAGGATCAGATTTTACAGGTAGGTCAGCATGATGACAGGTATAGAGAGCTTATGCACAGGTTACAATGAAGTACTATAGGTAGTGGTATATGTACAAGTACAGGTGCACATGATGTGGACTATCATCTCTCAACAGATGGCTTGAACATATTTAGGGACAGGATATATGTGCCAGACAGTAGTGAGCTTAAGACGATTATCTTGAGGGAGTTTCATGCGAAACTGTATTCAGGACACCCAGGATATCAGAAGACATTGACCACAGTGAAGAAGTTATATGATTTTCCAAAATTTAAGAAGGATGTGGTAGAGTTTGGCGATAGGTGCTTGGATTGTCAGCAAGTGAAGGCAGAATGTAAGCACCCAGCTGGGTTACTACAACCAATTCTAATTCTAGAGTGGAACTAGGAGGTCATTTCCAATGATTTCATTACAGGTCTACTGAGGAAATATAAACAACATGTTTCCATCATGGTTATGGTGGATAGGTTGACAAAGGTAGCACACTTCATTCCAGTGAACTCCACTTAGTCATCCAGTGATGTAGCACAAGTATTCATCATAGATGTGGTCAGATTGCAAGGTTTTTCGAAGAATATTGTGCCAGACAGGGACACTAAGTTCACTGCTAGATTCTAGAAAGAGTTGTTTATAGGATTAGGTACAAATTTGGCCTTCAGTACAATTTATCATCCACAAACATATGGATAGACATAGAGGGTCAACCAGATATTGGAGGATATGTTAAGGACGTATGTGATGCACCAACATAGGAGATGGGAGGAGTATCTTCTATTGGTCAAGTTCACTTATAATAATGGTTACCATGAGTCTTTAAGGATGACTATGTTTGAGGCTCTCTATGGGCGGAGTTGCAATACTCCCATTAGTTGGAGTGATCTAGCTAACAAGGTGTTGATTGGAACGAACATGTTGGCAGAGATGGAATAAGAAATGCAAGTAATCAAGAAGAATTTGGAGACAACATAGGATAGATAGAAAAGTTATGCAGATCAGAATAGGTTGTTTAAGGAGTTTCAAGTTGGGAAAAGTGTTCTTGCGCATTAAGCCAAAGGAGAGCTCCTTGCGGATTGGATAGTGTGTCAAGTTGGCACCTTGGTTTTGTGGACCTTTCAAGATAGTTGAAAGAATCAAACTAGTAGCCTATCTACTTGCACTACCTTTAACAATGAAATTACAAGATGGTTTCCATGCGTCATTGCTCAAGAAGTATGATAAAGATGTTGATTATGTGATTGACTGGTCTATATTTCATGTAACAACCCTGAGTTAAAAGCTCATGTAATAAAACTTAATAAAGGTAAAATAAGGCCATGGACAAGGGACAATTATTCCAAGCTGAATGTTGAGCAAATATCCTAGTGGGCATCACTTGTTGTGTTTATGTCTAAGGGAAATTGGCAAAGGCAATGGCTAAGGATTTGGAAAGGAAAAATGGAATTAATTAGCATTCTATTTATGAAATAATGGAAATTACGAGAAAAGGAAGGTGAAAGGTCACATGTTGTGTGTGAGGAGGAAATGAACAAAAATAATGGAAAATTGAAGAAAATAGAGGCCTAATTAATAAAAAGGCTTCTAAGGATCAACTGGTACATTTTGTCAATTTAGTTTTGGAATTAGCTTCAGAGAGAAGAAGAGAACCAAGAGTAGAAAGAAATAAAGCAAGCAAGGAAAGGAAAGGAAAAGAAAAGAAGGACAAGGAAAGCAAAGGAAGGCAAGGATCAGGCAGCTTCAGCGAGAATACTTGCAGGTGCATGTGTGATTTCCTAGATAGTCTTTACATGCATGGTATGTGCATGTTGGTATATTGTTCTTTTGTTGTCATTGGCATGGATTTTGATGGATTTGACAATGGATTTTAGCCCAGCCTTGCCATTTCTAGATAGTCGCGGTGTCATGGGATTGTTCTTAGTTTGAGCTTTGAATTGCCAAATGTTTTCGGAATCCGAGGTGAGGAGGTCTCAAGAAAATTCCCAAAGGCCTAGGAATCCCTTGACCGGTAATGGTGGGATACACGATAAAGCCTGAGGGTGGAGACAAGAAAATTCCTCAAGGATGGTGAAGAAATTCTGAGGCATCCAAGCTTGGTTCAGTTTTGCGGTCTCGAAATCGATTTAGGTGTGATCATGGTATGGAGAGGGTGGAGGTGGTTTAACCTCTATATTCCCTTGGTTGTCTTTGGATTGGTTTATCCCATGAGATCCCACATTGATGCTTGGAACATGGCATGGGGGTGATTGGATGAAGAGAGATTTGGCTTAGCCAATCTATGGTCAGGTCGAATGTGGAAGTCCCAAACATGGTCAATATTTTCCTATGATTAATAAGAGTTATGTTTCTCTTGCTTTTGGTAAGGAAATGTGTTGTTTATTATGTGAATTTAATGGCTATTACTTTATGGTTATTTATTTGGTTATATGCTAGTTATAAGCATGGTTATATGAAAATTCTTAGTCATGGATTTATTCATGTTTTTACTTGTAACTGAACAAATAATGAATGAAATGCCTAATTGATGATATTACAGCTAATGTGAGAAGGTAGAGACCCTTCAGTTAGGTTTCCATTCCCTTATGTTCATAATTACATTCATGACCTATAGGTTGCATATCTACCAAGTGTTTGACAAAATGTCAGTCCCAATTGGGGATGGTCAAGTCAAGTTTTGGTACCAGTTTTGGTTTGTAAGAATTTTCTTCATGTCTTTTATGCGTTCTCAAAGTTGCATGGATTTCTAGGCAAAGGCTTTGCCCCAACCCTGGAAAGTAGCCTTAATTCTTGCAGTTGCTCTCACAAAACTAGTAGAAAAAGGCCACATTCGCATTGATGCAGGCCTATGGGAGTGAATGGGAACCCATAGTCACATGGAGGCCTTGTCAAGGGAGTGGTTGGGGCTCAAGGTTAGGGAAAATTTCCTTAGGGGTTGGACACTTGGAGGGGTTGGGTTACTCTTGGAGATCCTATGGCACCTAAAGGAAGTTAGTAAGGTCTTCAATTGTCGACTCCATTTCCTTAAGGTCACATAGGAGGTTGAGTCATATCATAGTGATCCTCAACTCATGTTTACCCCAAGAAAGCCGGTGAAAGTTGGTAAATGTGGGAGGAGGCATTACATTGCAGGTGGAATCAAAAGGAGAATTCTAGTCGGAACCATAATGTATAGAGAAAGACGCTCATGCTTTGGAACCAAGAAATTGAGCAGGTTAAAGTGCAATGGAAGTTCTTTGGGCCTGATGAAGCTACATAGGAGATGGTTGATCAGCTATAGGCTATGTATCCTTCTCTATTCACTGGTTAAGCGAATGTTTTTGGTATATGTTTGGTATGATGTTTTTGGCATGTGTATGTATATGTATATGGATATAAATATTGCTATGAGTTGTGTTATAAAGCTCCAATAAACAGTATGGGAGTCATGTCATTATGGTTGTCATGTTGTTATGTTTTCATGTTGGTTTTCTTCTTAGTAGGTTGATCACTGTAAACAATGCATCGAGCTAAGTTATAAAGATCCACAGGCAGGATATTTTTCTTTCCGCAGTCTTGTTGGTTGTAGGTGTCATTGAACACTGATGAGAGTGTTCCCCCAAGGGGGAGGGTTCTGTAATAGCCCTGGTGAAAATTCCATGTAATAAAGTTAATAAAGGAAAAATAATAACCACAGTTATGGGACACTTATTCCAAGCTGAATGTTGGGCAAGACATCCTAATGTGGGTGTTCATTTGGTTTATTATGGCTAAGGAAATTGGCAAAGGAAATTGAAAAGGATTTGGAAAGGAAAAATGGCATTTTTTGGCAATTTATTTATGAAAATAATGGAAATTACGAGAAAAGGAAGGTCAAAGGTCAAAGGTTGCATGTGTGGAGGAAAATGAAGGAAAATAATGGAAAATGAAGAAAACATAGGCCATATTAATAAAAATGATTATGAGGATTAGTTCATGGCTTTTGGTTAGTTTAGTTTTGGATCTCTCTCTCTATTCTCTCTCTCACACTCTTGGACACTTAGAGTTTTCTTGGAACACTTTAGCATTGGATCAAGAAAGCAAAAGAAGGCAAGAGGAAGAAAATATCAAGCAAGGAAGAGCAAGATCTAGTAGCTACAATGCGATTATTTGTAGGTATCGATTTGCATGCGTGATTTCCTTGCTATGGCATGCATGGTTATGCATGTCTATTATTGGTTCTCTTATTTTTATGGGCATGGGTTTTTCCAGCTGTGACAATGTTTTTCAGCCTAGCCTTTCTATTTCCGGATAGACACGGTTTGGTGGATTCTTTTGTATATGGTTGAGCTAGATTTCCAGATGGAATTGAAGTTGAGTGGGGTGTTCCTAGGAATATTCACAAGGCTAAGGAATCCCAGGATGGGATACACGGTAAAACCTGAATGTTAACACCTTCATTGAGCCTAGGAATCCCTTGATCATTAATGGCGGGATACATGGTAAATCTCAGTGGTGAGTACCCTTGATTAGGCCTATGAATCCTGGATTGGGATACAAAGTAAAGCCTATAGGGCGGAGACCTTGTAGGCATAAGAATCCATTGACCAATAATGGTGAGATACACAGTAAAGTTGAGAGGTAGAGATGGAAATTTTCCTCATGGTGTAGGTGGATATATCTGGTGGCATCAATGCTTGTTTTTGGCCTAGCGATGGATAGTGAGGATTGCGGTAAAGCCTAGTCTTATATCTTTATTGTTTATGGCCTAGTGATCTAGTGGGTATTGTGGTAAAGCATGGTTCAATTTTTGAGACTGAGGTGGTGTAGCCTTAGAAAGCCCTGGTTGATTTTGGTGATAAGTCCCACATTCATGCTTGGAATATGGCACGAGGGTGATTGGATGAAGAGAGACTTGGCTCAACCATTCTACGGTCGGGTGGAACGTGGTAGTTCCATATCAGGTTGAATTTTGCATTCCTTAATGAAAAATATTTCTCCTTGGTATTTTATGATAAAATGTACTAGTTCATATGAGACATTTATGGATGATGTATCCTTGATATTTATGTTGGTTATATGATAGTTATGAACATGTTTTATGACAATGATGATGTATGGATCTCATCATGTTTTGATTTGTAAATGAATGTACAATGAATATATTACCTAATAGATGATAATGTAGCCAATGTGATAATGCATCAATGCTTCTTAGTTATTCTCAGATAAGTATGAAACCCTTATGCTCAGATATGTTGTTATGACTTGCAGAATGCATATTTGTGATAGGTTTGACGAAATACTGTCATGGATAGTATGGTTCAATTCAAGTATTTATTCAAGTATTTGTATTTGTATCATTGCTTTTGTGTTACTTTTCATTCCTTAAAGTTTCATAGAGTTATAGGCGGTGGCCTGAGTCTTGGACTTGAAAAAGTGGCACATAATTCGAGTTCGCAAGCTCATAACTAGCTAAAAAAACCCTAGTTGTTTGCATGTCCATGGTATGGGAGTTATTGAAGGGTTCCAATCACATGGATGCCCATGTAATGGGAGAGAATGAGGCTATAGGGAAGTGAACTGTCAATTTGTTGCAGGGGTTGATCACTTGGAAGGGTTGGTTGGTTCTTGTAGGTTATGTGGTATGTGTAGAAGGTCAGATTAGTTATGTTGTGTTAGTTCCACTTCCTTAAGGTGACCTAGGAGGTTGAATCATATTCTAGTAGCTTCTTGTCACATGTTTACCCCATTGGACCAATTAAGTTGGGTAAATGTGGGAGGAGGATGTTACAACTTTCACAAGAATCTTAAGGAAAACCATGTCTCCTAGTTTAGAGTTAGATAGGAACTCTTCTTAAGATTTAGTAAGAAAGGCTCAAAGTGAAAGAAAAAATTACCATCCATTAGAACCAAATCAAGTGTTGGTTTGAGAAGAAGTTTCCATGGAATAAATATTTCGGTGTGGGTGACCTAGTATTGAAGTGGGACAAAGCCCATAAAGAGAAATGAAAGCACATCAAGTTTCAAACCCCGTGGATTGGGCCTTATACTATTACTGAAGAAATTAGCCACCACTATTTATATGGGAGGATTGATCATCTTCCCATCAATGGCTAAGATATTAAAGTCTATTTTTAGTAGCAACCCTAGGCTACATTTCTTTATTTGTACAATTTTCTTTCTTTGTCTCATGTCGTTTTGTTTCTGTCATGTCTTGTTTGTTTTCCTTTGTTTTAGAAAGTTTACATAAATAATACCTTATGTGTGAATGCATGTATGGCTCAAAAGACTATGTGGCGAAATGAACATGGATTGTGACAACCAAAACACTTGGCTATATGTTAGTTTTCCTTTTTTTGTTTGGGAAATGCCTTAAGTCAAGTAATGTCTAGATAGAAAATATGATACAATCGAGAGGAAAACTTTGGGTAGAACCATGATACTCGTATCTTTTCTAGTATCCTTATTCCTTAACTTGGTGTTGAATTTACTTGGTGTTTTACATGCTACTCTAATCAAGTAGAGAAAGGAAAGGGGGAAATCAATAGCGAGAAAAGAAATATCAGAGGTCTCTATATATATATATACTTGTTGGGTTGTGTTATATTCTTTCCACATAGTTAACAGGGGGTTTGAGGGGTACCCGTAACCCCACTTTATGGGGTCGGGGGCAGCGCCCCGGAAAATTTTGGTTTTTGACCCTATGTTAGGTTGGGCGGACCCACCTATGGTTTTGTGCATGATTTTCGCACATGTTTTTTGGACGCGATGGTTTTCGGTCCATGGTATTGGATCGATGGTTTTTTGGTCCATGGTATTGGACGTGATGGTTTTTCGGTCCATGGTACTGGATGCTTCGGCATGTATAAATATGTATTGTAACATTGAAAGGAACATAATGAAAAATCAAGCTGGTAGTCCCTGTTTTGGGATCCAGTGGGAAATATTTGTGTATATGTGTTTTATGTGTTATGCTCTCACATTTTTATTTTTCATGTGATTTAGAATTCTTATGCAGGTAATTTCTCTACGGGGTTAAAACCTACACTCACTCTAGCTATCTTTCGTTTCCTTCCTTTGAACACCTGAAATAAGCAAACAACAAACGTAATAGCATGCAATATTATATTCAGCCTACTTAACAGGTCAAGGAACATTAAGCCATAAATATGTGAGATGACATTTCATGTAGGCAATCAATCGATAGTTGCATCTATATTAGTTCAAGAAGAGGTTACAACCGATGTCTTGACGTTGTTGTTCTCCTCTGACATATCTGGGTTTTCACACACTTCTGCTAGCATCTCATAGATATCCTCAAGAATGGTATTCTTAAGTCTCTTCCCTTTAGTCTTCACATCAAACCAAACTTACAATTCTCCCTTAAACACAAACTCGAAAGCTACAAACTATGGGTAGCTTATTGACTATTCCAAAATCAAAACTTCAGCCAAAACTTAATTAGGACTAAAAGCTAGCTTGTCCTTGGGAAAAAGAGAATTTTATATAGCTTGGATGGATGGGAGATGGTTCATTTCATCATGGGAGAACGTCTTATCTCTTGGATTAGTTCCACACTAATAGGGGAAAGGATCCCAAACTGACCTCCTTGGATCCATCCAGCCTAACCATTTAGCAGACTTCCATTACGAAGCTTCTAGAGCTGGAAGCTTCAGCTCCATATTTAAAAAAAATTCCAAAAGAGGATTGACATGACTGAGAAAAGGCTCAGTCGATCCGATCAGTGCTAAGGATAGTTGTAATCCCTGCATATCGGTGTGAGGAGGACACGAGTCATTAGCATTGGTCTTGTAAACTGGGATAAACAAAAGATTTTTGGGAAATGATGCAAAAGGGAATTGTTATGCTCATGAAGAGGGACATAATGTGAGTTTCTTCATGAGAGGAAAGCATGTGAGATTCACTATATAGGTCCTCCAAGATCGTGTATGAGGAGTATAGGGATGGTGACAAAATGTTATGTAGCAATGACTTCACAAGTGTTTGACTTCAGTTCCATTATTCATATTCGTGGATTGTGTTGATTTTACCTTGAAAGCCATTGTCGTTATTGGTGGTTTCTATCATGCTTGTTAACGGTTTACATCATTGACCAGTAATCAAGTGTTTTTATATCATGTTCAACTTCAACATCTATTCACAAGTTAGAATTCGTAGATTGATTGGGTTGAGACGGAGCGCATACCCTGGATATTGTTTGATGGAATCCAGGTTGCATGGAGTTATGAGTCATTTATGATTGTATACATGTTTTTTCTAGAAATATGGTTGCGACCATATCATTGGTCTATATTCATGATCCTTCTTATTTGGGTGGTTGTGACCATACCACGGGTCCATATTTATGATCTTTTCTATTTCGATGGTTGCGACCATATCGAGGATCTTTGCACATGATCCCTCTTATTCGGATGGATCTGTCCATACCATGGATTCATGTACCATTAGATGCCTATTCTGATATTGTTATGCATGATCATCAAAGATTTTAAATATGTATAGGTATATGCTTGATTTGCAAGTCTCCTGGTAGTATTGGTCTTGTCCTTGCATTAACTTTTAAAGCACCTAATCCATCACTCCATGTTCTGCCTTCATGCTTTAGGGGGAATTTGTTACACAGTATTTTTCTATGTCTCCTATTCACTTCCCATATCATATCCGAGAGTGCCAAAAAATTGACTACTATGAAAAATATCCATCATGATATAAAGACCAAAACCTCCTCAAAGAATCAAAGGAAAGATACCCTGAAATCATTCTGGAGAAAGTTGCCTAAACACCTAATTTCTAGAATCAATGCACTTTTCTTCACTGTATGTCTGTACTGATGGTAGGCTTCTCAGTTAGACACTCATGCTGCCAACATGGTTTTTCATAGGAAAACTCGCACTGGCCTCCTTCTTGTAGGTTTTCCCAAACTAGAGGAGATGCTTCGCCCACTAGAACCTTCGGGAACAATGAGCTGGATATTTGTTGTCATTTATATGGTTGAGCTCTCTCATTTGGGCCTCTTGACCTTATCATCATGGGATTTACCCTTGATATGTGAACCTTCCTCCCTCTTTTTTGGATCCCTTAATCCCTCTCCCTTCCTATAAATTCACCCCCTTCTACTCCCAAATGGCTGGCCATTGATTGCTACATTCCTATGTTGAGATTATGTTGACATGCTTCCCATTTATAGCTTGGATAAGGAGTGAGTAAAGAGTCTTTTCTTGGACTTGGAAATCCACCCAAAGGAAAGCCTCAACATCAACACATAGGTTGTATGCTTCCCTTTTCAGTTTCTTAATATATACATCTCATGTTCACTTTCCATAATTATGTAAATATTTATGCAATTAGCTTAATGTTCCTTGATCTGTTAAGTAGTTAATGCTTGATATATGTTATATATTCTCTCATGTCTTGTATAGTACTTTTATCTTCCTTTCAGGTTTTCGGATGTGAAGAACGAATTAGGAGTGAGACCCAGAGTGAAATATTCAAATCCATCTTTGAAGAATAAGTGATTAGCATCAGAACGAGGTAGGTTCCTATTTCTTATTTCATCTATCAAGCATAAGCTATGAAAGTGAATATTAGATTATTCAATTTGTTGTTAGACCGACTCATTGGGCTAGAGGGATATCCTCTATCCACATAGGGGATCTTCCATCACAACAATATCTCAACAACTCCATAAATATGCAAGTCTACTCTTCATCGGTTATAGATCCCATATTTAGCTCATAAAACTCTTTTTCCCTATTGTCATAGTATCTTTCTAACACATACTTATTTCTAAATAGTCTCTCGAATTCATTCCAAGTCAACTCCTCCTCATAAATATATTTGACATTCTTTACATCTTCCCACCAAGACTGAATGTAGCTATTTTGGTCTTCATGTTCTCTGAGTAATCATGTAACCTGAAGAACTTGTTCATCCCAATCAACCATGCTTTTACATCCTATGATTTATTTATTACTCTATCGAATGTAGGTGGTTTTTCTTTATTAAACTCATATGACATGTATCCTTGTTGTAGCGCCTATAATCACCCTCCAAAATTTTTCCTATGCTTCGTTTTGAAGCCCCCCTTCTAAAGTACAACAGCTTATCTCGCACTAACCCAGGTACTTGTGCTTTGATTGAGCCTCATCCTTTGTTTCATTGCTTGTGTTTTCTTATTTGATCTATTGTCTAACCGAGAAAACAATCTCTTGACTTGGTTTCTACCTAGTTTCGGGCTTGCCTTAGAGAACTGCACAATCCTTGACAATAACCAGCCTTGCTCTTGGGAATTGTGTAGTACACATTGACAGTGAACCTTCAACCCAAAAATTGCGTAGAGCTAGTTTGCAGCCAACCTTCATCTGGGAAATTTCACAGATCAGGAGAGGAAACCCAAAGCCACTCAACCCATAAATTGCACAGAAGCCTCTTGCTCAAAAGTTGTTTAGTGCATGAGCTAGTGAGTTGCCCAGTCCTTCCTAGAACTACACAATCTCTTTGTGCAATACATGGAAGATTTTCATGAAAAAGGTAAAAAGTGAAAAAACATCCCTAAAAAATAGGGACTTATTTTAGCAGTTTGAATGAGGCACTTGAGTAATTTTGGAAGTTGTCGCCAAGTGTCGCTTTTTCCTTGATTTTTGGCCTTCACATCATAAATACCAAATATATTGAATCGATGATGCCATAGCTCATTTTCACTTTCGATCTTGGAGCTATGGAATTCCTAAGGAGATCGAGGAACCTTCTGTACGATCATCGTCACTATTCTAGGTAATATTTTCTTTTCAAGACTTTTGTTGCTTTTTCTATCGATTTTTCTTGTTTAGCTTATGAGAGTGTTGTATTACTCATTTTGTGTAGTGTACCTAGGGGGGATAATATGGGGTACAAAGGGAGGTACCCAAGGGAATAATGCAATAATGGGATGGGCCATAGTAATAAATAAGGTGGTTAACCCATATCATGTAAGGGACCACAAGTAGTTAGTAATAATGTAATCGGCCCATGGTATTAGATAGATGGTATTGAGAGAAACATGGCAATGATCCATGGTATTGTATGTATGAGGCCTATATAGAGGCTAAAGACTCCCCATTAAGAGATGTCAAGGATTATTGTATGAATAGGCATATGGCTTGTGGACTGTTCTGCTTCCTTAAGGAGTGAATGTATGGTGTTGCCATACCTTAAGGGTTTTGATCAATAGAGAAGCATTTATCTCTATTCAAATCTTGTTATTTTTTGGTTTATTTCTATTCTCATATATTTCTAGGTTAGATCTATAACAAGTGGTATTAGAGCACTTTCTTGGGCAAAAGTGGAGAAATTTTTTAATTTTTTGCATGAACTTTCTGGGGCAGCAAGTTTACAGATCAGATCTATACGTTTTGGGGAAAAATATGCAAAATCTAATTGTGGATCTAGATTCTTTGTGAAAAAATACCCGATTTCAAAAAACAAATCGATCGAATCAGAGTCTGGATGAAGGAGATATCGCTGATCTAAAAATCAGTGATGTTGCAGACATTTTTTCAGGGCAGCGAGTTTGTGGCGTAGATCTATACGTTTTGGGGGAAAATATGCAAAATCTAATTGCAGATCTGGATTCTTTGTGAAAAAAATACCCGATTTCAAAAAAAGATTGGCTGAATCGAAGTGTGGATGAAGGAGATATCGCTGATCTAAAAATCAATGGTGTTGCAGACATTTTTTCGAGGCAGCGAGTTTGCGGTGCAGATCTGCACGTTTTGGGGAAAATATGCAAAATATAATTGCAGACCTAGATTCTTTGTGAAAAATGCCCAATTTCAAAAAAAGAAATAAGTCGAATCAAAGTCTGGATGAGGGAGATATCATTGATTTAAAATCAGTTTTTTTTTTTTTTTTAGAATTTTTGGTGACGGCGGGAGAGTTGCAGCGTGGATCTGAAATTACAATGAATAGATTGGGATTTCTATCACATGGGAAGATGCAGAATGGTCATTCCATTTCCGAAAACAGGTCATAATAGGGATTCTGAGCAATATTGACTAAACTGTGGCCACTTTAAATTTCACCAAGTGATTTTTATTATTCATGTCACTTATTTTTATGATGTATCCTCATGTGAAGGTCCTAAAGGACCTGACTTTGAACCCTTAATATTTAGGTGATATGAAAGTCTCAGAATGCCACAGGATGCTGAATATAAATGCTGAGTGAAGAATGCTTTGAGAAGTTAGAGACAATATGTTGTTTTTCACAGAAACTATTATCTGTAACTTAGAAGAAATGTAGAAGTAGGAACTTTAAATATAGGAGTGCTTTTTTAAGGAATTTTAACTTCATTCACATTATTAAACAAATACCTACAACTTCATTACCATACTTAAAGAAAGGAAGACACATCATGACACATAACAGAGAAATTACAAAAGCATACCCAACAATGTGTGGAAAACTCCTAATTCTTTCATTGATCATCAGTTTATCAAAAATACAATAGCATAGTCTCCAGGTTCTTCAAAATTCAGACCTTTTTTCTATAATTTTTCCTCTTTTTATACATCATGGGCCAGTGGGTAACTACCAAAACTGTCAAAACTGCTTAATTACCTTCTAACTATCTAAAGTAAAAGTCATTACAGAATATTACATTGGAGGGTAAAAGACACCTCATTCTTCTCAAGAAAATAAGATAACAAGAAGTAACAGAAATAAGAGTGTGATTGGTGATTTTTGCTTTCTGTTTGAATTTGTGTCTTTAGTAGGTGGTCCTTCTAATGACAGTTGTTGGGACGGTTGCTGACTCGGATTTGCTGAACTGGCTTGCTAGTCACTTAGTACTAAAACAAAAGACTAATACAATGGGGTTTTGCATGTCTTTATACATATAATATTCAAATGAGGGGAAAAATTGTAATTAATGTAA
The DNA here is from genome assembly GCA_000404065.3 of Pinus taeda. NCBI lineage: Eukaryota > Viridiplantae > Streptophyta > Pinopsida > Pinales > Pinaceae > Pinus > Pinus taeda. Next base: position 15,930 of record APFE031362561.1, on the reverse strand, counting down.
CTAATTAATGGAGTGGCAGATGAGGTGACGGGGTATGGTGAATGAGGTGGATAGTAATGAATGAGGGTGGCCGATGACATGGAGGAGATGAGATGGACCAAAACGATGCTAGGTGGCCTGCTGTGGGGGTAGGGAGTGTACAGGAGGTTGATCAAGGTTGAACCCTTGCAGTGATTGTCAGGCTAGGAAGTAACTCCATTAGGCAGAAAACTGATTCGTGTATTCATTCAATCAGGTAGGTCTATTATATACATGAGGGAGAGACTGTTCAGTTCATCTCCCAATGACTGTTCACATTTCTCAGGAACAGCATCTCCATGTATTGATCAGGTCCAATAGAAAATTTATGACTACAGAAAGTCATTGGAGAAAAAGAATACATCAGTGGACCTAGGAACTTCATCTAATCCTAAGTAGCCTGCCACATCACAAGAAAATTTGACTAGCTCACTTAAACAGGAAATCTATGAGCTAGAAGTTCTAAATAGGCATATCCAAAGAGAGAATGAAGCCTTAAAAGAACAAAACAAGTTGGATAAGATTCCTGTGGTTGTGAGTGGGACTGACGGTTTGCGTAGTCAATCTGAATGGGATTCACTTAGAACGCAATTGGAATCCAAACTAACTCAAGCTGATCATCAATTACTGACAGCCGAGGCTGCTATGCTGAAATCTCTGCGAGAGCGAGATGCAAAAATTGCAGAAATGACCGAAGAAAAGACCAAGGCCCAAACAGAAGTCCGGTCACTATACATTAAGATGAGCGTTGTGCTGAAAGAGAATTCTAGATTGAAATATGAAGTTTATTTGTTGAATAAAGAGCGGGAGATTCAAACTGATGAAAGGGAGTAGAGCAAAAAGGCCACAGAAATCTTCCATAAACGAAATCTGGAAAATTCAAACAAGGTATCGAAACTTGAAGCAGTGTGCCAAGGGTTGAGGGAATTGCTTCGTAAAAAAGCACCAAATTCGGCAGATATAATCATGTCTGACACTGCAAGTCAAGGCCCTCATAAAGAAGGACCGACTTCCAGCACTTCTTTCAAAAGTCCTTTGCAAGAAACTAAAAATCCATACCAACTCAAATCTATTGATGGAGATAAAACACTAGTGAAGGAGACCTCGGCTAGAAGAAACAATGGTCACGAATTAGCCAATGCAAATATGTATGAAAGATCTCCAAGTAATATTTTATACAAAGAAGAAGGGCAATTGATTGGAGTTGATGAGGAGCAATCTACCAAACAAGATGCAAATTTATCTGCAACTCTAGAATCTCAGCAGTCCAAGCTTCGAATCCCAAAAACACATCGTTTGGCAACTACAAGCTATGAATTCACAGGCTGCAATATGAGAACAGATCAATCATGGCCGAAACGAAGAGATAACAGACCCTTTCCTTCGCAATCCCTTCTCACAGTTATCTCGGACAGAACACAGAGCCACGGAGGGTTTGAAAACTCAAAGAGAATCAATTGATGGAGTGACTAATGATTGACGGCAAATAAATAGAGAAACTTAGTTATGCCTGCCTCTTCAACCAAGTTACATCTCTTGAGATCTTGCAGCAGATACAGGCTTCACGCCTCTCAAGCACGCAGATCTCCACAGATCTGCACAATCCACACTGCTCCTCCGCGCAATGAACAAAGCACGCAACACTCAAAACTCGCAGTAATAACAAAGGATGGAAAACAAGCAAAGGAAATAAATAAAACAATCACAAAGCTCTTTATTTTCCCTCAGCCCAGGAGTGGCCAAGCCCAGGAGGGCCAGGCCCTCACTGGCTCTGATACTAAGATAAAATTAGCTCAATCAATAATATATTCTAAATATTTGAATGAGGGAAATTACATACATATTTATACAATTAATAGTCTCAAGATAGGAATTCTATCTTGGACGTACACTATTGTGGTTGAGAGATTCTCTCAACCACACACTAATCTAAGAGAACTAAATTCCTATTATGTAGGAACAAACTCCTCGAATGGAGAATTATAACCATAGACAAGTAGGAATTAATAGTTTCCAATTGAACCTTCACCAGTTTATCATCTTGCATATTAAACCTCTGCAATATTGTCTTGACATACTTCCTCTAGTTTAACTAAAGCTTCCTCTTTTCCCAATCTCTTTTCATTTCCATGCCCAAAATATAGTTTACAGCACCAATATCTTTCATGTCGAGTTTGAAGGACAATTGGGTCTTCAAATCCTGGATAATTTCTTTGTCATTTCCAACCAGCAACATATCATCCACATACAAGACCAGATAAATAACATGGTCACCAATTAATTCAAAATACACACAATGATCTGCTTTACTTCTGGTGAAGTCAAGTCCCTATATAAATGTATCAAATTTCTGATACGACATCCTTGGTGATTGTTTTAACCCATACAAAGACTTCCTTGCTTGCATACCAATTCTTTCTTACCCTTCACCGCAAAGCCTTCAGCTTGCTTAATATCACTGACCCCTTGGTCTAGTAGTTCCTCTACCTCTTACTGAGCTTTTTCCTCTATTATTTTGACTTTGTTTCCTCAATATCTTTTCTTCTGCCTTCAAACATGCTTGATAGGCATCTTCAATAGTCTTCAAACTTAACAAGTTAATTTCGTCTTGTATGTCATACCTTAAGCCATTGATATATCTAGCTAACTTTTCCACATCATCCTCTACGTGCCCTACTCTAATATTCAATCTATAAAATTCTTTTGTATATTCTTTAACAGGCATTCCTTTTTGCCTTAATTTTCCAATTGTTTAAAATGATTCAAATGATGGTCTTTAGGCAAAAACTTGGCTTTCATTTTACTTACCATTTTTTCCCATAGCTTGATCTTGGACTTCCCTTTCCTCGTTCTTGATTTTTGTAACTCGTCCCACTAGATAGTTGCATGACCCTTCAATCTAGTAACTACAAACTTCACCATCTTCTTCTCCCCAACCTCTTCATAGCCAAAGTACTGGTCTAAGGATTTGATCCAATCCATTGGCTCTTCTGCATTTAGACTCCCTTCATACATAGGAATTTCCGCCTTAGGTTTTCCTCCTACTTTCGCTAACATCTTAACGACTTTGTAAGTTTCATTGTCTCCGTCCACTACCTCCTTTGCAGGAGATTCTTTTGAAGAACTTTCATTTCCTTCATCAGGTGATCTTCTCTGGGCAATCTCAATTGTCTCCATTCTTGTACACAGACTTTGTACCTCTTCCAGTAGAATTCCATTTGCTTCAAGTCTTCCTCGACCAATGCCTCTCCTTGGCGGCATTTTCGCTGCAAACAACCCCTTCTTCTGCTCTGATACCACAAATGATGCAGCGCGGAATTGGAACTCACAAAAACCCCAAATCACCTTGCGGATCCCCTTTTAACCATAGTCGGTTGTTATTCTTTTAAACTTAAATGCACTAAAAAACAAGCCGAAACAAAGGGATTTACATTTTTATATTGGCGCACTTATCGTACGCCGAAAGTCAATGCACTGTTGCTTTGAAACTGTCGATCTTGATCGGTGAGATCTGACGATCGTCAGAGATTTCAGATAGAACAATATATCAGGAGTTAATCGCCCGATAAGCGATTTTATTCCCCTCCACCTTTTCTACATGTCGAAGGGTGAATGGGATCGGGTGCCGACCCTTCCAAACAACTTACAACTTTTAATGCGCCTAAAATACCTTCCACTATAGCAAAATTGCTTCCGTAATCCAATGGTCGCGGTTGATCACAATCCAACGGATGCGATTGAATCGGACAATCGCAAATCGCGACACCCACTGTTTAGTCTCTTTCTGCTTCAAAGCGCCAATGTGATAGCGCTTGCGGACCCGATAGATTATAACCCCTTCTCTATAATGTTTCAGATCTGGTTATATCGTGATGTCAGAATTCGGTGATTTAGCAAGTCAATTCCTCTCCACTAAAGCGATGCAATTTGGGTTCTGTTAGCACTTGAGATTTCACCTAGGCTGAGATAGACAAACCTCAAAGCTACATCAAACCATTTCACCTCGTAGCTAGCCCTACGAGGTATGAGAAGGCTCTCTCGGGTCAAACTCGGTGGATTTTTCAATAGGATGAGTTGACCAATTAGAAACACTGATTTTAGGCTAGTAAACTGATAAGGAGGGTTGATTTAAAGTTTTTGGGGTTTTTGGTGGCAATTGGAGGGAGTGCAATTCAGGGTGCGGGGATTGAGCTCAGTTTTTGCAGGTGGGTCTTTGGGGCAAGGTAGGAGTTTATGCTGATGCCTTTAGCTGAAAGAGATGATCAAGGAGGAAATAAGAGAAGCTAAAGAGGGCAAACAATGAATTCGAATCCTCTCTAGACAGTGGAAAACATAAATTTTAAACAAAATTGAAAGCTGAGCATGGCATGCATGAATTCAAACTTTATCACTTCTTTTGTTTAAATAGCAGCAAGAGATTAAGAAATGGAACACATAAACACAATTACAATGACAAGTAGGAAACACACCATCAACATAATAATCCACAAGAATCCACAATGAAGTCTGCAAAACCCTGGCCTTCCTTTTCCTCAAATTGCAGAAATACAAGTCAAAAATACAATAGAGCTTCTCCCTCTAGAGTCCAACCATGAAAATGAGTAAGAGAAGGCATAATATAGAAGGTCTAACCTCTTCCCCCACCTCTAGGGGTCGAGCTCAGCTTCCTAGGAGCTGTTGCAACTAATTCTAAATCAGTCACTAGATAATAGGCCAGCTCAACAACTTGCCTCTAAAACTTAGGAAACCTATCCATGCATTAAATATTCACCATTTACATCAAAGAAGCTTCTAGAAGTGGTAAAGAAGAGTAAAAGTATCTAAGTGCCATGAAATTTACACAAAAATCCATCATTTACATGCCTCAAAAGTCAACCAAGGTGAAAACAGTGTTTTGCTGGCCGAATTGGTCAAAACAAGCAAATTTCCCTGAGTGGTCGCGCCCCTGACTTTGACTGGTCGCGCGCATTGGAAGCTCTGTTGGAGGGCCTTCCCGGTGTCCAAATCAGGTGCACGATAGCTCGTTGGAAAGGTCTGTGAATCTACGTTCCAACCCAACTAGAATTTCTGAATTTGGAGTTGATTTGACCCCTAAAAAGTCATTTCTCCCAAGGCAGCTTTCTGCAACTCAAAAAAGGGGCAGAAAGTCAAAATTTGCATGTATTTTGAGCTTTTGGGAGCCCAAATCTTCACAAAATTTGAAACCCTTTCATAGGAAAGTGTACTTTTGCATGAAAAATTCAACCATGTAGAGTTTTCCCCGTTCCGAGCTGTATCCACGACTGGTCTCGTACGGGGTGAGACCACTCGAGTGGCCAAAACCTGTAAAATTTCCAAAAATGCCAAAAATGCCTCAAAATTCTCAAAATCTCTTGGGTTTGCTGTTGGGAGGAAGATAATGAGTACCATGGTGAGTGAGAGAGGCCTCGGCCAAGATACTGAGCGGGTTGGTCTTCTTCTTTCCTTTGGGAGCCTTGGTCAACCTCCTTTGAAGAATTTTCATCTTCGCCTTGCAAACATGCATTCTTGCCCAATAATGATTTTTCATGTTTCTTAGCAAGTTGTTGTTCCAATTGGCCTTAGCCAACAGCCCCTCTAAGTGTGTGTTGACTCGGATAAGCATGGATTCTCTCTCTTTGGGCAGCAAGTCACCGGGCCTCCTACGGTTGATGACTCGGTCACTTCGAATTCTCCATAGGTCGTCCAATTCCTTCTCATCCTCCAGCTGTTTGTTTCGCTGCTCCAAATATGTGTTTACCCATTTGGCCCTCAACAACTTTGTTTGCAGTGACTGAATCTCGGCGCTTTGCTCTTGGATAATATCCCTGAGCTCTGTGGTAGGAGAATCAGCGTCAAGATCAATAATCGGAACACCATACACTCTCTCCTCAATCATGGGCTGCTTGCCCCTCTCTGCTACCTGTGTTGCTGTCGGCAACGAGGCCCCTTCCACCTGGTGTGGAGATAACACTCGCTGATCTGATGATGATGACGAGACCCCTTCCACCTTCTGTGGAGAAAATACTCGTCGAGCTGCTGCAAACAAGGTTCTATGACCTCTCTGATATGTACACTGCAGTGGGGAAACAACATGTCTCGGCACAATAATCTCGGGCTGGTGTGATGGACCTCCCTCCTCATGAATGGCCTCTAGCTCTAGCTGTGGCTGTGGTGGCGCTGTAAAGACCTCATGAGAAATGAAGTCTGCCCATGGAATGCCCTGCTGACTCAACTGATGAGAAAGAATGAGCTGAATGAGACCATGATGGCACAAACTCCTATGCTGCTAAGTTGTGGACTGCCTCTGAAACACGGATGACATCCTCTGAATGCCCCGGAAGAAGAAAACTGGGATGTTCATCATCCTCACTTGGGTAAAGTGCATCAACATGCGAATGTGACAAGAGAAGACCTGTGAAAATCTTCCCTCGCATGTAAAGTACTGCATGATAAGTCGCATGATTGAAGCATACTCCGCCCGGAGGAATCTGAAAGGAAAGACTCCTGACAAATGACTCACAAATGCTGGCCTGACATATGGCTCAAAATAAACAAAATCTAGCAATTTGCGCTTGGGCCACACCTCTCCCACATTCGGTATCCCGGTAGCCTCTGAAATCATCTCTGGAGATAGTACAAAATTCACCCCTGCAAGAGTGACCTATCCATCATGAAGGTGCAAAACAAATAAACGGGCCAACTCACTATGATGCTGAATCTGAGCAAGCCTCTCACAGAACTGAAAACATGACATGTAACGAAAACCATTCATTGCCAAAGGACAAGCTTGCAAGGCCGCCAAAGAAGTAGGTTCCTGTCTCCTATGATGACCACGTTACTTACGAAGCCTCTGCTGTACCTCTACCTCTGTAGATGATGAATGGTCATCACCTGGCTCATAACTCTCGGTGTCTGACATGGTTTTGGAACAAGATGAGCAAGCTGAAAGATAAATAGAACTGCTGCCTCTGCCTGCAAAATCCTGAGAAGTATGTTGTTTTCAAGGGGAAAAAATCATAAGGGAAATGTTAGGGGAGGGAATTTTAATAAGGAATGGGAAATAAAAACAGGGATTTTTAGGGATATTTCACAAAATGTTAACATATCATCTCATCTTTCAGGAAATCATTTGCAACGAAATACTTTATTAGGATTTTATCATAAGGGCAAACATGTATGATAGGTGACTGAGGGAAAGAACATATATTTCAACAGGGGGGGTATGAGACCACATTATTCATTTGAGTTTTTGTCCTTCAATGTGTCCTTTAATGTACATCATGAAGGAAACTGTTATTTGAAAGGGATTCATGTACATTTGGTTGTAGGGGAAAGAGGGCTTCATTTGTATTTTTGTCAAAAGGAGATTGATAACTTCAAAAGGGAATGATAAAAAGGGAAAACAGGGTTTGTTTTTGGGAAGCACAGCAACATAATTTTGTAGACCAAAACCACAGCTTTCTAAATATATACAGCTGTAATTTTTAATTTTTCTTTTGTTTTTTATGAATGTCATAACAGCAGCCTGCCTCTTTTTATACACAGCAATATCTCTCTTTTCATATTTTGTCATTTTGGCATAATATTGCTATTTGTCTTTTCACATCAATTTTTTATATATTTTCTTTTATTCTTTTGTTTTGTTTCCTTGCTGTTGGTCCATTTAGTTTGTTTGTTGTGGGAAGTGGGAAGGGAATTTAGGGTTTGTTTGGAATATGAAGGGCATTAGGGTTTTGTGAAGGGATTTGGGGAGGGATAGATTTTGTAGGAATATGGGATGGGAAACCTTGTATTTCTTGCAAATGAAATAAGTGAAATAAAAGATAAACATGTAGCAACATTTGTGAATTTAATTTAAAAGGAAACAAGGATGGGATAAGAAGGATTTAACCTTGAGAAAACACACAAACCCTAGCATATTTGCCTACATTAACAAAAGCTAAATTCACCATTTCTCTTGCAAATCTTAAAGGAGAAAACCATTAGACATATCATCATTCAATCATTCCTTGTCATCATGGATTAATTTAGAGCCTACCTGGTCGATTTGGTAGTTGGGAGAGCGATTTAAGTGATTAGGCGGTTTTCTGGCAAACCCAGCTCGAGTAGTCGCACCCCAGGCTCGAGTGGTCGCACCTCTCTGAGTGGTCGCACCAGTTCTGAGAATGCACTGTGGGAGCGGCGCTAAGTGGTCGCACCCCGCCCAACTAGTCGCACCTCTATTTCGAGTGGTCGCTCCCCAAGAAATGACCGAAATTGCTGTAAAATTGCCTTCCTTTGCTCTCTCTTGTGTCTTGCAAGTTTGCAAATGCATAATGAGGCCATGAAGAGGGATTTTTCGTCTTTATAGGTCCACATTAGAAAAATTAAATCATCAAACCCACTTTCTAATGTTGTATGTTTTGACATTTAATTTAACACTGTTTTTTAAGTTTCACTTTGCCTGAAATTGATCTTTTGAGTGTTTTCACTTGGTTCTTTTTGCATGTTAATTATCTGATGGACTTTGGCGAGGAAACCAGGGTTATTGCCGGCATTCTGAAGATTTTTGAAAATTTTCCTTATTTTTGCCATTTTCACATGACCTTGGGTTTAAAAAAAGAGTTTTTAAATCCAAGGTATAAATGAGCTGTAGCTAATGAAAAATATCACTGGAACATATTACATACCTCCTTCTAGCTTGCTGGGGACTATTAGACTTTCGACTCATGACCTTGCAGTGATTTTGACCGAAACCCTAGACTTAGACTTGGGATTTCAAGACAAAAATGAAACAAGTGTGACACAAGTTTTTTTTTTTAAATGATATGACCTGATTCCAGCAAAGCCAAGAAGGGAACAAGACCAGCTCCTCCATCAGTGTTATGGCATGCCTAACGGGATGCAAAACTGATGCTGATGAGACACCTACATATGCATATGCAAAGAGCTTTTGATCACCGATGGAGGGCTCAAGACCGACACTAACATTGGCTCCAATGGGGATGGTAGCTCCTTGGAGGTGCCAAGAACCTTAGACCTCTGGGATAGCAGATCAGTGTTTTATTCATTGGGCGATGGAGTCATTATTTCGGAAAACGACACAAGACTTTGAATCATTTATTGAATGAAAACTTGATTGAAAACTAACTGAAACTTAACTGAAGCTTGACTCAAACCGACTCGATGGCAAACTGAAATAACTTGAAAAACTCACTCAACAGACCAAACACAAATGACTCATGACTGACTTAAAACAAGACTTTACAAAACTTTTGGAAAAACAACAGCAATCCATCAAGATTTGGAATCATGATGACAACCACCTCCATACTAATGAAATATGTACAAATCATGTGTAATGAAATTTCCAATGTAACCAATCCAATAGATGGCTAGATACCAAATTTCTGCTCTCGCTTGTCTCGAGTAGGCGGAATGATGTACATGTAGGCAACTCACAATAACCACTGAAACCAAGGCTTATGATAACGAACCAAGCAACATTTATCTTCTCTAGTGCTTGCAAAAGGATGCCGAAGGGATCTTCATAATCCTGAAGCACTATCTTGTCCTGAGATCCAGTAGCAAAAATACAAGTACTCCCTTCATTCTAATCTGAAAGAACAATTGATTTCCGAGGGATAGGAATACACCGAGAAGTATGTGCTTCTTCCATCTGAGTGCTAGCTGTAGGTTCCTTGACCATGAGAAATCCTGGCATATTGTCTCTCTCAAGCTCATACTCCTCATCTTCATGGTCTAGGTCATTCTTAAACAAAAAACAATCTTCAAGATTATCAAACATGACAGCCTTATCATCTTTGTGAAAGAAAATATTATCTGTTTGCTGATCTATAAAACTGATTACAAGACCGTCATCATTTTCAAAAGAGGAAGAAGTTTCACCAACACTTTCTTGACTATTTGTGCACTGCAAATCTGCTATAGCTTCGACTGAAACATGACCTTTCAAGAGTTGATCTATTTCATCTTCAGACAAAGGAGACAATACCTTTTGTTTTCTTTTGCTCAAACATTGATTGCCTTCATATGACATGGCAATCAAATTATCATTTACCCCTGAGTTATCAAAATAAGATTTCTCACTTACCTGAACAAAGATCCCATCTTGCTGTCCATGAAATGACCGGATTACCTCCTCATGAACGCTTTGGTCAATAACTTTGTCTTCTTCATTCCGGATGATCTCAACAATAGAGTTCTCTTTGATGGGCTTCAACATAAGATATGCTTGGTCATCACAATCTGAATGTAGATCTAAAACAGCTGACTGTTCATTATCAAAATCTGCAAATGAAACTTGAGTTCTTGGCATGCTATCTTCTTCTATGGGCAGATCTGAAAGAACATTCTCCCTTTCACCATTTTCAGCCATGTGGCCATCTTCAACCTGCTTATCTTGACAAGTATCCTCTAAGATTTCTGTGTGCTGCTGAAACGGATTTTCATACAGGGCTTCCATGATCTCTTCATCCATGAAATTATCATCTTCATAAAACTTCTCAAGGCTTTCTATAAAACTATGAGCATGCTTGCAACAGTCTTGAACCAAATTTAATGATGGATAAGAGTCCTTGTATCTTTCAATGAACATAGCATGAAAATCCTTTAAACAATAAATACAAGCAGGCGGCAAACTTTCATACCATGATTAGGCTTTACCTTCCAGAGTGGCCAAGAATATCTTCATCAAGCAATCTTCCGGAAAATCCACCTTCAATTTGCGAATATGCATATGAAATCTGATTAGATGAAGAGCAGCATCCTTCTTACCATCATCATTAAATATAGGCAGATTCCTTGACCAATCTACCTTGGGTATCTTATTTGGAAAACCGGGGATGTGATCTCGGCTCAAGGGAGCATATCTTCTTGCGATTCGATCCATCTTGAAAATCTCAAAGCTATTGATCTCTCTGCAGTGAAGTCACCATGAAGCACTGATCACTGGATTCTTCAGTGAAAGAGTCGCCAGTGAATGATTTCAACCTGTCAAGTGCCTGATCGTTGTTCACCATCAACAATCAGATCTGAACTTGATACATGTACTGGGGTAAAGTGTCAATGAAGCGCTACTTTCACAAGCTCACGGAGATCGACTGAAGCAGCGTTTATCTACTAACGCTGATGTAAAACAAGAGCCTGTTCGAAGGCTACCTGGCGTATCTTCAGACTCCGTCTAAGACTTATGAAATAACACGTCAATGAGCAAATGATAAGTTTGTTCTTCCCCAGTATGGTCGCCAATATGTTAGCGCTTGAGATTTAGGCTGAGATAGACAAACCTCAAAGCTACATCAAACCATTTCACCTCGTAGCTAGCCCTACGAGGTATGAGAAGGCTCTCTCGGGTCAAACTCAGTGAATTTGTCAATAGGATGAGTTGACCAATTAGGAACAAGGATTTTAGGCTAGTAAACTGATAAGGGGGGGTTGATTTCAAGTTTTTTGGTTTTTTGGTGCCAATTGGAGGGAGTGCAATTCAGGGGGCGGGGATTGAGCTCAGTTTTTGCAG